>CM028384.1:91901381-92018650 GCA_013146195.2 Codonopsis lanceolata
GAAAAATTTTCTAATTATGTGCGGGCCTTGATCGATGTCTTGTTTTCCCAGGACATAATCAGAAAACTTTCAAATATCGGCTGTGTTTGACTAAAGATGGATTATCGAGCATTTCAAATCATTCTGAGATTCAATAGGTCAAATACCTGCGTTGAAATGTTAAGAAACTTTCTAGGTATGTTCGGCCTTGATCGCTGTCTTGTTTCAGACATAACTCGAAAATCTTCAGATATCGAAAATTGTGTGCTTGACTAAAGATCCGTCGCCACCACGACGAATTAATCATTCTTCAATTTTTTTCGAAAATTGTGCAGTGGAAAACATTCTTTTTCCTTCCCTTCCTTTTTTTTTGTTTTTTTCTTTATTCCTTTTTTTTTGTTTTTTGAAATATTCATCTTTTTTTTTGTGTTTTTGAAATATTCCTCTTTTTTTGTTTTTGAAATATTCATCTTTTTTTGTGTTTTTGAAATATTTCTTTTTTTTGTGTTTTGAAAACTCATTTTGAAAAAGAGTTTTTCTTTTATTTGAAAATAAACAATTTTTTTTTCAAAATTTTTTTCAAATTTTCCTAAAAAAAGGAATTATTCTCGAGTCGTGGTAGGAATATCAGACTGACTTACCTTTTGCGCCTGGTGTCATCAGCAGATCTGGCCGATTCTGATATTTCGCCGCTTCTTGGGAATTTCTTTTTTTTTTTTTTTTTTTTTTTTCTGTTTTATGATTGTGATGGTCGGACCTACCGATGTAGGCCGCCCACGTATCCTTTTTTCATGAATCGTACTAAACGTAGCTGCCTCGAAATGGCGGGATTTTATTCGCTTTCTTTTTTTCTTTTCTTTTCCTTTTTCTTTTTTTTTCTTTTTTTTCTTTTTTTTTTTTTGATTTTTTTCTTTTTTTTCTCTTCCTTTGATTGATTTTTTTTTCTTTTTTCTTTTTTTTTTTTTTGATCTGACCGCTGAGGGGATGTTTCTTTTTACCATTTGTTCGGCCTTGGAAAGTCTTTTCCTTGTCCCACTTTGTTTTCGGCTTTAGTTTGGAAAATTTTCTTTGATCTTCTTTGCCGCATTTGTTCTTGTTACTCCTTCTAACCTTGGCCAGAAGCTTCTTTTTTTCTTGTTGTAGCATCTTTTGGTATCAGCTGATGTCATCTTTTCTTTGCTGTTGTTTTCTTTTTGCTCCATTTTCTAGCTTTAGAAAATTTCTTCTTCTGCCGTTTTTCCTTGTTGCATGTACACAAATTTTTTCTTTACTTGTACATACATCTTCCCTCTCGATTTTTTTATTTTACGTTTTTTTTCTTTTTTTTTATTGGAGGAATGTAAAAGAATATGGTATATATGTACAATATATACAAAAAAATTTTTTTTTAATGAAATCAAATGTTTATTTACATGTAAATTTTGTTCATGTATATTTACATATTTAAAAAAATGGCAAGTGTTTATTTCACGTAAGAATGATACATTTTTTTTTTTTTTTTTTTTTGTTTTTTTTTTTGTTTTTTTTTTGTTTGCCTGGATA
Source organism: Codonopsis lanceolata (assembly GCA_013146195.2). Classification (NCBI taxonomy): domain Eukaryota; kingdom Viridiplantae; phylum Streptophyta; class Magnoliopsida; order Asterales; family Campanulaceae; genus Codonopsis; species Codonopsis lanceolata. Next base: position 91,902,903 of record CM028384.1, read on the forward strand.
TACTTCTAATCTGCTAGATTTTGGCACTGTTTGGTACTTTTGAAGCATTCCTGACTTCATTAATGATGCATGTGCATGTCCTATTTATGCCTAAATGATGTAATTGAGTGATAATGCATGTAATTTCTGTGATTTATTTTTGCGATGCATGATTTGAAATAGTGGTCACTATTTGACCCTACTATGCATGATTTATGTTCTAAATGCAAATGAGGCTATATGATGCATGTTTTACACTAAATCACATCTTTGCATGCAATAGGATGGCGAAACGGAATATTCAGAGTATAAATTTAATTTTTCGAAGCGGCTTTTCGGGCATATTTTCGGATAAAAACATGCAGACAAAACAGATATTTTTCATGCCCTTAGATTTATTTTCCAAGCATGCAAATGCTGCAGGGGTATAGTAAATACCACAAAGATATTTATTTTGATGATTGGTGATATTTTACCTTCTCTTTGTCGTTCCTCTATGTCAGCTTATTGGACAGATGAAATGCAAAATATGAATGCATGAATTATTTTTATGTAATGCAGGCGCAATGCAGAACATGTATGAGATGATGCATGAATTTTTCACATTTTATTATGCACATGACAAATGCAGTTATAATATGTACGTTGAGATGCAAAATTAATTGCCTAAATGAATTGTTGTTTGTTTGTTTTTTTTTTTTTACGGATTTTGAAAATGAATTTTTTTTTTATTTACACATTTTTTTTAATGAATTTTTTTATGGATTTTGAAAAAAGAATTTTTTTTTTACATTTTTTTTTATGAATGAAATTTTTTATGGATTTTGAAAAAAGAATTTTTTTTTTTTTTACATTTTTTTTATGAATGAAATTTTTTATGGATTTTGAAAAAGAAAAAAAAAAAATTTTACTTACATTTTTTTTTTAATGAATGAATTTTTTTTATGGATTTTGAAAAAAGATGATTTTTATGTACATGTAAATTTATGCACATGTATGAAAATAGTGTGTGACTATTAAAAAAAATTTCTTTTTTTATTATGAACAAAAAAAAAAAATTTTGAACAAGATTTTTTTTTTATTTTTTATGAACAAGATTTTTTTTTTTTTTTTTTTTTTTTATATTTTTGCTAAAAGAATTTATTGTAAAAAAATGAAGTATAAAACATGTGATATGTTCATTGTTTACTTAAAGGACTGTACAGAGAAGGAGATAAGGGTAGAGAACTTACCTGTTGTTGTGTTTTTTTTTTTTTTCGTGTTCGCGAGGCGGCTCGGTCGGCCCGGATGTCGAGATGGCGACGATGATGATGATAATGATGATGATGATGATGGCCAGGTCAAGCCGGCGAGGCGGTCGAGGATTAGCAACGGGTCCCAGTCGGGGGTGGTGGTCTTCCCGAAGTCCATTCCCCCGAGCACATTAGCTTTGAGTCCCTGCGAACATTAGTATCTCTTTCTTTTTTCTTTTTTATTTTTTTTTCTGTGAAAGAAATATGTACAAACATTATGAAATAATGCAATATAATGTATACGATGCAGTATGTTACACATGCAAAAATAAATTCATGCAGAAAATAAAACTATACCGGACATCTAAAATGTAATAGCACGTACTTTGGAGAAAGGGATTTTTGAGAATGCACCCTTGGATAAGAGCGGGCTTTTTGGGTGATATTGGAATGGGAAAAGGGCCGAATCTCTTATTCTTTTGGTGCATTGTGGTCGTTGAGTCGTGGCGTAGCCTCCTTTTTGCGTTTTTTTTTTTCGCGATCGACGCAGCATGGCGATGGTCGGAGCCAGAAATATCATGGTACCGAGGCGACTTCTATCAGGGATAATGAGGGACATTGATGATGAGGATGAGGACACTGGGGGCTCTCATGCTTTGATGAGTCTAGGGTTTCTTCTTCGCCTCGAGAAGGAGTATATGGGCCCGACTCGGTGGGCTTGCCGATGGACCACTCGGGGCTATGGGCGCAAGAAAAGGATTGTTTCGGGGAAAACAAAGAGATGCAGGCAATAATAGATATGTACATGCCATTAATGCATAATCTAAATTTCTTTTTGCAATTATTCCTAAGTTGCACCTTAGGACCCGTAATATTATATTTTAGTATTTTATTGTGAGCTTATGTCGTGGTTTTCTTTTTTCTTTCCGGTCGAGCCTCTTTTGCTGAAGGCGAGAAATAGGTCTTGAGGTTTCAAAGAGTGTCTTCCCTCTCCTTATTCTCATGATATATTTTTTTATTTGTTTGGCTCTAACTTTTGCCTAGGCCGCCCTTTCGGGTTTTCAACCTAGCGAGCCCTTATTTCCTTTTTTTTTTTTTATTTTCATTTTTTTGTTTGCTCTAATTTTTGCCTAGGCCGCCCTTTTCGGGTTTCGGCCTAGCGAGCCCTTATTTCTCCTTTTTATTTTTCATTTTTTTTTTGCTCTAACTTTTTGCCTAGGCCGCCCTTTCGGGTTTTCGACCTAGCGGGCTTTTTTTTTTGCCCTAACTTTTGCCTAGACCGCCTTTCGGGTTTTCACCTAAGCTTTGGAGAGAGGAAGCACTGCTTGGATAGAGTAGGATCGAGCACCATACCTTTTGAACTTGTTGAGATTGGAGGTGAACAAGGTCTTCTTTCTTGGCTTGTGGGAGTATGACATCTCTGACCGGATTCTTTTGACAATATCGACACATTGTGGAAGAGGGGGGTAGCGACCTTTGATAAGTAGCCCCGCATTTTTTTAGCCCGGGCATGACATGATAGCGATAGGTCCCCGAGGGATGAGGTCTTTTCTTGGTTTCCTCTTGCTTTTGATTTGACTATAGTCCGATCTTGTTGTTGGATTTGGGAATGGTCACTATTTTTGGACGGATCGGGTATATTTTTTTATTTTTTTTTTTTTTTTCTCTAATTTTTCTCTTTTTTTTTTACTATTTTTTTTATTGTATTTTTTTTATTTTGTATATATTTTTTTATTTTTTTTTTTAGAATGAAGTTGACGTTAAATTTGCTTTCATTTTCTTCTTTGACTTGTAGTGACCATTCCGGCTTGATGCGGCGGAGCTTTTGTCTGATTGGCTGAGCATTCGGACATGTGAGGGTCCGGTGTTTGGCTATGGCTGGGTCTACCCTTGACACATCTTTATAGGACCAGGTAAGCATGTCCACGAACTCTTCGATGAGATCCATGAGTGTTATCCTTGCAGGTAGTTGTCGATTCTGACTTCTTTTGATTTCCTTGTCCAGCCCCAGATTGATGGTGGATCAGTCTTCAATTGCTGTTGATGATGTCTCTGGCTCTACTGACTTTACAAGCTCAAGAATTTTTTTTCTTTTGGGTCCTTTTAAATGACTCATTATTTTAATTATTTAATGCGTCTTTTAATGCAGGTGCAACTAAGAAATAAGCAAAGACGTTTAGATTATTATTAAAAGCACAACGTACAGGGTTAATTACATTATTGAGGACCTGGGGTTTGAGATCCTCAATTGTAGAGGAGCGCGGATTGGTAGATGACCAAATCCGTAAGGCTAGGGAAAGGAATAGGGGTACTCAATTTTAGGGAGCGGATTGGTAGATGACCAAATCCGTAAGGCTAGGGAAAGGAATAGGGGTAATATATCCGAAGCGGTCTACCGGATCTGCGGGCGCCAAAAGTGGGCCGGTCGTAGTATACTAGTTCTGCAGAGGTTTATTAGAAGTAGACCCAAACTCAACAGGGAGCTTTTTTTTTTTTTTTTTTAAGAAGTGCCTTTATCCATCATGCCCAGGAAGTTGTTCCCCAAATTTTCATTAGAAACTCCCTGGTTTAGAGCTTTAAACAACATGGTTTTCACATCTTCGATGTCAGCCCCCAATTTGGCAGACGGGAAAGTTGGGTTTTGGTATATGTTGGCTGGATTTAGGAAAGCTGGGTTATTTTCTGGTTGAAGGTAGGGATTCTGGGCTGGTGGATTTTGGACAGTATATGGGTCCTGGGTTAATGGAATTTGGGCATTATAAGGATTCTGAGCTGGATATGGGTGTTGGGTTGGATAAAGGTCTTGGGTTATTGGGTTTTGGATGATATAGGGATTTTGGATTGGATAAGAATTTTGGATTGGATAAGGATTCTGGACAGGATATGGATATTGGATTGGATATGGATATTGGATTGGATAAGGATTTTGGATTGTGGATTTTTGGTAGCTGGATTTTGGGTAGGATAGGGATGTTGGGTTGGATAAGGATTCTGGGTAGTATAGGGATCATGAGTTGGTGGAATTTGGGCATTATAAGGGTTCTGAGTTGGTGGAATTTGGGTAATATAGGGATTCTGGTTTGGTGGAATTTGGGCATTATAAGGGTTCTGAGTTGGTGGAATTTGGGTAATATAGGGATTCTGGTTTGGTGGGTTGGTGTTTGGCTGGGAAATTGGATTTGGAGGAACATGGAAGGTTGATGCTTCTTGGGGGACTATAGCGGACTGATCATTTTGTGCTGCCATACTGCTTGGATCTAGATTGCATCGACTCGCCTCGCATCCGATATGATAGTGATACCCTCTGTTCTGATTTCTGCATTATCTTCCCGAATCAACCGGCCAGTGCTATCTCTGTGTTTCCAAATTAGGGCCAGGTTTCTGAGGAAAATGGGGGGTTTGGTAGGTATCAGAAGGCTGGATGGAGGCTATCTGGGCTTGAAGTACAGCGTGCCTTTTTATTAGTATTTTATTATTATTTCCATGTTCCCTACAATTGACCGGATAAGCACCTGCTTTATTTTGACAGTCTCAGGACTTTTCCTGGAATAGTGGATTCTTTCTCCAGAGTATAGGACCAACGTATTCCACCTTTCGACTCCCTGGATCGGCTGGTGGCGAAGGGCCTATACTCTTTTCAGGATCCACCATTCGAAATGGTCTAGGTCGAGCATTTGAGAATTATAAGTCAGCCCCTGTTTGTTATTTATTGTCTATATATATATTTTTTTTGTGCGCACTTATTATTTTTTTTGAACTTGCGCATTTTTTTTTTTTGACATATATATTTTCCTGATTTGATTTTTTTCTGATTTTTTTTTTATGATTTTTTTTTTTGACAGGGGCTGACCCATAATTCAAAATGCAAAAACCGGTCGGTCTGTGAAGTGTCCTCAAAAACTATATGCATTCTAACGTTGGCTTATGCAGGGGTAGGCTGGCCATGGTGTAGGGTAACAGTTCGGAATATATTTACATGCGTGCACGTGTGTGCGGTATCTAGAAAGCAGTAAAGCCTTTATTTATTTTACAGATATGTAGTAAAAATAAAACAAATTATGGCCTGCCTTGCTTTGCTTGTGTGGATTTTCTCGGCTTGTTTAGTTTGAGCGCGAGCAAGCAAGCACATCACATTAAGAAATAGAAATAAAAGTGGGGAAACTATCTATCCCTATTAATTACAAATTTTGGTCCTATGCCCCCAAAATAAAATGACATAATGAATGCGTTAAATGTACAAATACGTAGTTACTGAGTATCAAAGTGAAAAGAAAAATGTAACCGAAAGAAATAAATGAAAGAGAAATAGAGCCTAAGTAAAGCCCCAGCTTTTGTTGTCGCCTCGAATTTATTTGTAAAATATATAATATATATACACATTTTTTTTTTGATTTTTCGAATTTTTTTTTTATGTATATATATATAATAGTGTTTGAAGGCTTTTGATCGGCCAAGTACGTGGCGTTGTGTGCTCCGGCGATACCAGACTCTATTCAGAATGCTTTAAGGGTATCAATGGAGTTTCCAGCCAATATACTTAGACCGCCTTATATATATACATATATATATATATTTTTTTGAAATTTTTTTTATTTGATTGATTTTTTTAATACTCTCGAACATGCCTGTAACAGATATCGGAACGAGACTGCTGCCAGATGGAGGATCATATCCACAAATATAGCCACGGCCGTAATGGGAACACTTTATTGAAATGCGTAAATTAATATAACGAGCATATTGCAGCCAAAAACAAAGAAAAGCCAAAAAAAGGTTTTATTTTATGAGTCTAGCCCTCCATTTTATTAAAAATAAAACAACTCCCCAGCAGAGTCGCCACTGTGAGGTTCCCGGGGTGCGACCCGCGCCCCGCGCGCCCTTGGATAGGGGTGCGCGTACGTGCGGATGCGGGACACCACTGCTCTCGTTCCACCCTCCCTTGTTTAGGGGAAGACGAAATCCAAAGTGCGAGAGGAGTGCTGTCTATATTAGCACGTTGGAATGTGCCTCGGTTGCCTTGAGTGGATTTTGTATCCAAAATGGGAACTAAAGGTTTCCACATGTCAGGTTATCCCTTATTTCGTGGATAACAGGATATGGGAATGCATTACCTTTCCATTCTCATTCTCCCCTTTTTTCTGTCAGGGGATAATAGAGAAGTGCAAGAAAAGATATTGCGACGCCCCCACTTATGGATTTAATAAAATGGCCTTATGGCCCAGTCAGATCACTATGGGAGCTAGAGGCCCCACTGGATCTGAAAGTTTTAGAGTCGCCACCTTTATTTTAAGGCAAAAATAAAGGAAAACCAGAAGAGAAAACCAGAGATTTTAGAAAACGGGTTCGGGGGCTAAGTTACGAGTTGGGAAGGTGCTAGGCACCCAACTCGCCTTTCGGTCTCAAAGCGTTTTGGTGAAATATGCTCATTGTTATATTAATCTAGCAAATAAATAAGGTCTTATTTTGACAAGGGAAAATTAAACAGATACATTCGTGGCTACATTATTTACGGACTCGCAGCCGCCTCCTTCCAATAATTACAAACACATTTAAGAATATTTGGCCATTATAACGGCTCTTTTACATAATTTTTCCTAATCTAATCCGGCAAAGACAACGGCTTATATTGGCTACATTGTGCCGGATTTAAAATACAACTTTTTGAAAATAAATAAAAAGAAAAAATATAAATGAAATAAAAATACGCCCTTAAAGGTATTACCTTTTAGAGCGGTGGTGTGCTCGCTCTGTCCTCTGCGGGAGAGGGAGTCTTTTTTTGTTTTGAATTGAACTGGACTGGAATTGAACTGGATTTGAACTGGATTTGAACTGGATTTGAGACTGGGGCTAGTCAACTCGGGCAGAGTGACAGCTTTATTTGGGTAGGTTTTGGCCTTTTCAGTTGGGCGGAACCTAGACTTAAGTTTTGACTTTTTTAGCTCGTTACCCGGGCAGAGTAACGGCTTATTTTGGGATTTTTGGACTGGGGTTTTAAGGTGGATACCTAACAACTAGGCTAGGGATCACTTATAACCTATGGGTTTTTAATTTGGCAGAGTTTGGCTGGGGTTTGGAGATTTTAGGGGCTTCCACTCACCTATCTCGCACCTCTCGTACTTTCAATCAGATCGGCGAACGGCAGAAGCTTCGCGATCTAAAAAATCGCGGATGAATTGTGTCTGAAATGAGAGGCCGAGGCCTCTATTTATACTTGAGGAGCAGGACATCGCTGGAATTCTTTGATTTCTTCTCCCGCATCAACAGCTTGTACCGTGCGCATAAGGAGTTGCACCATTTCTTTGTGAGAGAGGCTGAATAGGAACTCCTTGGTGCGGCCAAGCCCATGCTTGGTGCGGCACCAAGGCTTCTTGAGGTGGCACCAAATGCTTTTTTGAAGTTTCAAATTTTGACACTTTCCTCCCCTGCAGTTCACTGTTTCGCGCATCCTGCTTTTTCTTTCGCATTTTTGACTTCTGCAACTTGACATTTGTTAAGTTTTAACAGTCCTTGATATTTTATGTCAGTTACATACCAGGGGTACGAAATTGGGGTGTCTACAGATACATGATCCTAGCATGTTCCTCAGTGACAGAGTTTGCATTGGATGTAGGAGCCCAGTTGGCACAGCAAATTTTATGCATAACAACATATAATGAGGTTAATTTAGTCGTGCTAACCTTAACCTTCTTACCAGGTCCCTTCCTAATAAATCCACCATTCAGTTCCTTCACACATACATCTAAATCAACAGTCAATACAGATGTAGACAAATTCTCAGTCCCACACAAAGTGTTAATGGCAGCTGGGGAAAAATTAACATAGGGAGCAACTGAGGTGAGTGTTGCTAACAACTTTCTATCAGTGAAGAATTAGGTCAAATTTTGGATTCTAATGTCCTCAATAGGAATCCTCCTCTCATCAATCACTTTACTAGATAAACAATACCTAACAGAGGCAGCTTCAGTGAGAAATGTATAGGAAAATGGTTTACCTTTTCCAAAAAAATTTGCGGCCTTTTTGGGTGCAAATGTATTGCAAACTACATCTGGAACAGGCACAACCCTTTCTCTTAAAATTTTGGCAGGGGGATTGACTTTGACTGGAGGTTCAGGAGGAGCCTCTCTTTTAGATTCTACAGAGTCTTCTTTTTCTTCAAAATCCTTATCTGAGCTATCAACAAATTTAGAAGAGCTTGAGGAAACCGGAGAAGAATGCCTTGATGCATTCTTCAAACTCACCATGAACTCAGCAAGGGTACGTTGTTCATCAGAAAACTCTGATTGTGGTGCTTCAACAGATGTGGAGGGAGAAGACAAAAAGGTTACCTGTTCTGGAGATTCAGTTTGAATCACATCCTGGGGAGAAGGAGAGGAATAATTTTCCTTTACTTCTGATCTCTTGTCATAGGGGGTATTTGCAGAAGAATCTTGTTCATAAATTGTCCCTTCACTAGATTCAGCTTCTACCCCTTTTTTAGGAGCAAAAACAGAAATAGTGGCATCCTCCACAGATGTTGCTGCATTTTGCTTTTGCAGAGAAAGAGGAACCCTACGTGCTAGAACAAATTGCTCTCTTACTCCAGTGGATTTTGTTGGAGAAAAATCCTCATCATCACTATCTATCAGAATCTCAAAATCTTCTGTCATTTGTCCTGGAGTCACCTTCAATTTCTTGGCCTTGATCACATCAGCCTCAGAGGGATTTTCATAATTTGTTGAAATGCCTCTCATCCTTTTTGATTTTCTGAGAGTAAGGTTTCCACTTGGGGGAAACATAGTTAAATCTCCACGCTCTTCGATATCAATAATGTTGTCGTGATCCCCAGGGAGAATGCTTGTAAGAGGAACAGGCAGAGGATCAGCAACAACAATTGGCGCAGACATTGGGGGTTCTGGAGCAGGAATTTCAGGGAATGTTGCTTGGGGTGAAGTCGCATTTGGAGCAACATCAGATGGGAGCGTTTGATTTTCAGGGTTTGAAGGACCGGAAGACATGTTTAGGGTAGAAACTTGGTTTTTTGAAGGAGGAAGGAGTTCAGAGGGTTTAAGAAGGAAGGGTTTTACTTTGAATGAACTAGATGAGTTCTTTATGATTTCTTCAACCTGGAAAAAAAATCCTTCAAGAAATGCTTGAGATCTGCTACTTCCCATCAGAAAATAGGAATTTAAAGAGATAGATTTGAGGTAGATTTCGATTTAAAAAAATTGAGAAAGAAAACGTTTGAAAAAAACTGCTAAAAACTGTACAAAGGGGCGGTTTTAGGGCAATTACTCAAAATGAGACAGATGGCTGTGTGATATGAAGACATGATTTCTTAAAACATAGGATTAATCTCTTTTTCAATAATCTTTTAGGAATCCTCAACATAAGAATAAAAATTGGGAAAACACAATAAAATGTTACTCGAAAATTGATCAATCCCAACCAGTACTTAGCTGCCCATATCCAAAATACAATATCCCTTAGCACCCCACAAAGATTATACAGCCACTCAATATTTTTCAACATATAACTTTTTGGTAATAAATTTGCATATTTGATTTTAGAACAAGAATTCAATAGGCTGATAATTTCACCAATAATGCATGTCCTAAAATTATGCCTAAAATATGATGTAGAAAGGATAAGCAGACTATCAAATAATGCAATCACACATATGTAAAAAATGAGCTCATCAATATTGAAATTTTGTGCAATTTTTACATCTTTTCTTTTCTCAATCATACTACTCTCTCAAGATCAAAATTTTTCACATAACAAAAATCTATAGGTATTTTATTTCCTTAGGAGTATAGCTCTATTTTTTTCAAGCTATACTGCACATGTCACTAGGAACCTTTTACACTATTTACCAAGGGAAACCATTTTGCATATGATCAACCTATGAAATCCAAAGATTCATAGTACCAAGAGAGAATGACAACAAACTTTGTTCATAGGTAGCTCTTTTTATTTAGGTAGCTTTCACACTTTTGCAAGGGTATCCATTTTTCTTAAGATCAACCCATGAGAACCAAAATTTCATAATACCAAGATAAGATGTTACAAATTTTGGTTTGTAAAAAGGGTAAGTTTCCTAAAGAAACTCTACCTTGATGGACGGTTGAGATTAAAACACTAATAGGAATTTGATCCTCCCTTTGCCTATAAAATAGATGTAATACCCATCATATTCATCCATTACGTTAAATTAACTCATTAGGGTTTTTAGGCCAAAAGGGAGAAACCATTTCTACCTCTGCTTCTCTATTATACTGCAGATTTAACATGTCTTCATCAGGTATTTTAATTAAAAGTATTTTGTATGCTATTATGATTATCATGGAGTTCAAGATCTAGGGTTTAAGTTTAATAACTTACATATATATCTCACATTATACCCATATAAAACACAAAACAAATAACTAGTATATAATAAAACAACCTCTTATTCAATAAAACAAGCTCAACCTCGTAAGTCGTAATATAAAGGCAAAACGCACCTTTGGGCCACTGTACTTATCAAAACATTGCAATTAGGCCACTGAGACGTCAAAATTTTCGGTGCGGCCACTGTACCAGACTTATCTTGCATGTTAACCATATTTTTGGATGGACGTTAAGTTTAACCGTTAAGTTATGTTAAATGTCTATTTTGCCCTCATCTTCTTCATCATTCCATATTTTTCAAAATATGTGGTTATTTGTATTAATTTATTATTGATTTTCCATTTCAACAAAAGCTACTTAGCTAATTCCACCAAAAAATTCCTATGAGAGTTCTGAAATTACAAACAGAAGTACCAATTTTCCAGATCTCTCATTCAATTTCCCTAAAGCAAGCGCTCGAATTGCTCTCTCAATTTTCGGATCCGATCGGTTACACCGATTTTCCATCTCTCATATAACAAAATCCGATTATTTCAACTCAGATGAAACTAAGAATTCTTTTGATTTTACCTTCAATATCCGATTACCTCGTCGAAATCGAGTGAATCCAGCGCTAGGAAGCCAGATCTGGGTTACCTTCAATATCCGACACCTACCTCAATATCCAATTTTCGGATCTCGGGTTACACCGATTTTCCGAATTGAAGATCGATTTGGCCCCGCAAAAAAAATTCGAGTGGATTGAGTTCGACATGCCGACTCGGTAGACCTGGCGGGGTCGATAAGCATACGGAGGAAAGAGATACATTACGGGGAAACGCAAAGCCGTGGGGAAAGTATGCGCTGAGATCCGGATCCAAACCGACGTGGGTCCGGAGTTTGGTTAGGGGCGCACTTATGGCCATTGAAGCGCCAGGCTTACTTAATACAAGCGGCTTTCAAAATGTGCGAAGACAAGAAAGCGATTTTGAATTTTCCTCTCGAGTTAGAGGGTTGAAGAAATCATGCTCTCGCCGTGCCGCCATTGACGACCAGCAAAAAAAAGAAGCCGAAGCCGAAGCCGAGGAGACCAGAAGTTGTAAAGAAGGAGAGGTTATCGAAAGAGTTGGGCCGCCATTGACGCGCCGTCGTGTTGGACGGCGGTTTGGGATCAGAATGGAAGTGGTTTGTTTTATGTACCTCAGTTGTAGACTTGTAGCCATTATCTCCACACCCGTCATGGCCGCCTCTCTCTCCAAAACTTCTCTCAAATCTAGGTTAATGTTAGACCAAGAACATATGGAAGGAGATCCGGGTTTCAGAGGGTGATAATGATCGAGGGCAAAATAGACATTTAATATAACTTAACGGTTAAACTTAACGTCCATCCAAAAATATGGTTAAAATGCAAGATAAGTGCAGACAAAGTGGCACCTCAAAATTTTGACGCCTTGCCGCCGCCTAATCAATTGCAATGTTTTGATAAGTACAGTGGCCCAAAGATATGTTTTGCCTAATATAAATAAGAGGGTGGCCTGGCTAGGGAGGGGGTGGGCCGTGGGGGTCGAGGGAGTTGTTGAGTAATAAAAATAAATAAATAGAAACCTCGTAAATTAAATATAATAAACGCAGCGACTCCCGTCTCCCGCCATCTTAGCAGTTAGCATGCAAGTTGAAATAAATCGATAATACAGTAATCCGGCCAAACAAACGGTGGGTAGGTAAAGAATTAAGAATAATATTCGTCTTATATTAGCGTTTACTTACGAATTACGATGGAAGACCACACCATTCACCAGACCAGCTGACCAGGTCAGGCCACCCTCGACCTCGATCGGATCTGACAAAGCCATAAATTAGTGAGTGATTCTTGTGAGCTAGCTAGCTAGCTAGCTTAATTTTCATTATGGAGGAGGAGAGTTGTTGGAACTACGACGTGTTTGTTTCTTTCTCTGGTAAGGACGTTCGCACAGGATTTTTAGACAGTCTGTATGCTGAATTGGATGGTACAGGAAGATGTCGTACCTACAGGGATGATGAAAACTTGGAGAGAGGGAAAGAAATATCTCCGAATCTACTGAAAGCTATAAAGGAATCAAGGATCTCTATCATAGCTTTCTCCACAAACTATGCTGAATCTGAGTGGTGCCTTGACGAGCTTGTCGAGATACTCAAATGCAAAGAAAGAAACGAGCAGCTGGTCCTTCCCGTTTTTTACGACGTTGATACAGACCATGTTCAGCAGATAACTCATACCTTCAAGTCTGCTTTTGATCAACATTACACAAATATAAAGCTTTCCAAGGACAGAGTTGATAGGTGGCGAGCTGCGGTTACACAAGCTGCTGTTTTATCAGGATTTGACCGTAAAAATGGGTAATTTATATCTTTATTTAGTTTCATCTTAATATATATTTATCATCCTTAATTTCCTGCTCCAAATCTCTCTTGAAGAACCCGCGCGCCATGGGCGGATCGAAAGGCACCTCAAACTTTTTTCTACACATTAAAAACATAGGTAACACGTCTACAAATATTTTATGTAAGATGAATTTTTTTGACTCGACTCATCGTGTATTGGTAGGTTGAGTTGTGAGATAGTGGACCACGTCTCACGAATTAAGATTCATAAGACAGTCTTACATGAGAATTACTCTAAAAATAATTAAATACCTAGTCCACGACTCCACGTGGTAGTAAAGTCTTGAATACGCCCCGGCGGTACACACTAAAGACCACATTTCGTTTTGGGGGGGGCAATTTTTATATATCGTTTAACATCTTTTTATTTGTAGCCCGATCGACCAGACTTAGAAACCTGTGATTTAAACAAGTTATTTCCAACATGCCTCAAAATCAAACGGGTTGAGAGATATTGATATTGTCTTGTGGTATATAGAGGAATACACTTTGCGATACTGAAAATCTCGATTCAAATAAAACATGGTATGAATTCTAGTGATCTTTAATCAGCATAATTTATACATACTAAAATTCTCATTTCAGTTATACTAATCTTATTAACATGTTCTTTCTTTCTTTGTCATTGCCCAGCCAGCGTTCCGTTCCATAGTGGGTCTAAAACTTAATTTGTTGTGGATTACCAGTCCAGTAAGTATCCAGTAGTTAACATCACCACTTAACTAAAATTGTTCTTTTTGTGGTATTTCTTGACCATCTAACTTAACTCTGTCCTCTCTCAAAATTGCATTCCATGTATAATTTTAGGATTAAATAATTATTTGGTCCTTGAATTATCCAAAAACTATGCATTTGGTCCTTGTATTTTTTTTAAATGTATTTGGTCCTTAAAATAGGTTTTTACTAAGTGATTACCCCCTTACGGGGTTACCGTCAGTTTTGCCGTCAAATTTTTTATGAAATTCCAAATTTACCCTTAATAATGTTAGTGGTTCAAAATTAAAAAAAAATTGAAAAAAAATAAAAAGAGAATCGGTCCAAATTCTCTCCACAAACCCACAGTTCTACACATTCCTTCCCCATGCTCTCCCAAGCTCTCACCGTCTACAGCCCCTGCTCCGGCCATCTACATCTCTATCTCCGGCCACCTTCTGCTCCGGCCATCTCTACCTTCTACACCTTCCTTCCTCCATTTTGCTTCCAAATAGACCGACCTTTCTATTGCATCACTTACTCTTGTTTGGTGAAACCAACACTAGTTTGTGAAAATTGATCACAATTCCGTATCTCTTTCTATCCATCTCTAAGAGACAAAAAGACAAACAACTGGTGTGCGGTTTTACATGCTTAAATCACAATTTCCCAATGAGTAGTACCTAATATCATCAAAATTACATTATGAGTATAGGCAGAGAAATCCGCCCAAATCACTTGATCCCAGAGTTAACTGGGTCATGCTCACTTCTTCAACCACACCACCACCACATCACCACGAGACCTCCAAAAAACTCAAACGAAATCGAGACACGGCGCCAAGCACGGTCTACCGAGGGAATAATTAGGGGTAAATGGGTGTACGAAATTCATTGGCGAGCCACGCAAGAAATCTCGTGATATGGCTCCTGACTTTCCCCACCCCGTAAATGGCGCGACATGGCAAATTGCTGGAGCATTAAAGGTAACTCAGCCATTCTCAACTTCCCTGAACTCGTCGGGTCGTTGCCTCGTCCTGTGTCATTGTCCCCACGCGACGTATAAGTAGTCACGGCTAAAGCAGCTACTATGGGCAAATTTGACCTACCTTCACCCTCATCATCATCATCTAATATGTCGTTGTCTTCTTCTTTTTCATTGGCGTCGTTGGTTTTTGGGATTGACTTGTCAACAACGGGGTCGGAAGAATTGAAAGAAATCGTTGAGTTACCTAGTTTGGGAACGGGGTTTGACTTGATGGGTTTGAAGAATGATGATTTTGTGGATGGACTGCTACGGCGGCGGTAGCGGTGATGATGGAGATGGTCGGAGCAGAAGGTGGCAGGAGATGGAGATGGCCAGAGCAGGGGCTGTAGATGACATGGAGATCGATGGCTGGAGATGACTCATTCCCTTTTTTTCTTTTTTTCTTTTTTCATTTTTCATTTTTTTTATTTTGAACCACTAATATTACTAAGGGTAAATTTAGAATTTCATAAAAAATTTGACGGCAAAACTGACGGTAACTCCGTAAGGGGGTAATCACTTAGTAAAAACCTACTTGAAGGACCAAACATATTTCAAAAAAAATACAAGAACCAAACACATAGTTTGTGGATAGTTCAAGGACCAAATAATTATTTAAATTTTACTCAAAACTTTTGCCGTCTAGAGTTTCTCTCCACTTTTCCAGCTTATTATCGTTGGCCCCATTTCCGTCTCATCAATCAAAACAATATCATCAGCAAACAACATACGTCTTGTTTATGCGCGGTTAGGTTAATCCATCTATCGTCAAGGAAAAAAGTAAGGTGTACTCATGACTCTCTCTGGACGTAGCATCTCCCTCATATATACATATCCTTAACCACCTCAATATATATATCTCACTTTAATCGCTTTATTAATTGATTCTCTAGCACCCAGGAAATTAACTCTCTAGGAACTCTATCATAAGCCTTTTTTAGGTCAATAAAAACCATGTCTAAATAAATCCTTCTTTGCCTCTCTATATCTTTCCATCACTCTTCTAGTCTTCTTAGTAGGTACATCGCTTCCATTGTTGACCGTCTTCACATAAAGCCAAACCGGTGGCAACCTAATTTCAACTTCTCGTCCTTAAAAATGGCGACCTATCCAGCCCTTTTTTATCATTTTAGAGATATAAAACTATAATCATTGGAAATTAAATACAAAAAAAATTGTGTTATTTTATAGTTTTCTGAAGGAAAAAAAAAACAACTAAATTCTTGTATATCCTTCCAATGATTGATCAGACGTCTCTCTTCTTTTGAGTAGGAGGCAGTAGCATATAGTTAAGTAATCAAAAAAGAATACTGAGGTGGCTTAAAATTCTGGGAAAACGTCGGACCAGGATTCAAACTACTTCCAATTTATCCTATTGTTTCCATTTTGTGAGTGTTTTTTTTTTTATGGATTAACCAATAGGACACTTCAAATTTCATGTAAGAAAAACATTGTTCTGATCAAAGAATAAATTTGTACTGTACTGCAGGCGCGAGACGATATTCATTGCCAAGATTGTTGAGCACGTGGTTGCTCACATAAAGCGCAAGCCTTTAGTTGTTAAACAACCCCTTGTTGCATCAAATCCTCGTGTTGCAAAGGTGTATTCGTTACTAGGCATTGGCATAAAGGAATCCCGCATGATACTTATCTGTGGAGATGAAGGAATGGGCAAGACTACCATCGCCAAACTCGTCTATAACAGCATTCTTTCCGAATTCAACTATTTCTGCTTTCTCGAAAATGTTGGACTCAAACAAAAAAATCATCCAGATGGTATTTTAAGGTTACAAAATGAGATTCTTTCAAGTATGTCAGTGAGAAGAAATGTTAAGGCTCAAGAAACCAGTGAAGGTAAAAGTATGGTTATGGAAACATGCATGTCTAATAAGGTTCTCGTTGTTATAGATGGCGTGGACGACTTGAAGCAAATAGAAGCTTTGGGCGCAGAACATTACAGGTTGTTTTTCCAAGGGAGCAGAATCATCATAACCACTAGATATCAGAATTTGTTTGATAAATTTCCAGTGCATGATCAACGATACCCTGCCACGAAATTTAGTCACAAGGAGTCTTTGGAACTCTTTTGTTGGCATGCCTTTGGAAAAGCTGAGCCAACTGATCATGATGATTATCATTTTCTTTCCAATAATCTGGCCCGGCTTGCTGGAGGAGTTCCTTTAGCACTAAAGGATCTAGGCTCTTATTTGAATGGAAAATCCAAAAAAGAATGGAATCGTATCTGGGCAAAACTTGGTAAGGTTCCTCTGATTCAGATTCTAGAAATTCTAAAAAAATTAAATGTAGATGATGATGAAGACGACGAAGACAAGGAGGACTTACAAAGATCAAAGTACGAGGTGAGAGGACATCCCCGTAGTGGCACCTAGCCTGCACATGTTCCTATATATTTTTCAGCCATGCATGTAGCAGTTTATTTGATATATATTTTTACAGGCACAAACTGTGGTTTCTGGGTCATGGGGTGGTGAAGGTGGAGAGGAATGGGCATATCAACCCAAAGGTGAAATATGTAATATTTCCATTACTTATGATGAAGATGCTATTCACTCCATCTGCTTTACAAGTCAAGGTAAAAATGGTAATTTAGAACGTTCGGACCAATTCGGCGGTAAAGATGGCAAGAAATATATTGAGGTGAAAAACTCGACCCATCCCATCGACTTTCTAATAAAATGTTTTTGATTATTGATTAATTACCTTCTTATGATCTTTATTATTCATGACTGGCTGGCACACAGATTGATATTGAGAAGCTGAATGGTATTAGAGGGACAGTTGGTACATACAATGGCTTGCAGATTATAACATCACTATGTTTTACCACACACAATAACAGTCCATACGGACCTTTTGGCTCAGATTCAGGAGGAGCTGCTTTTTCATTGCTTGGGGATGGGGATGCTCATACTATTACTGGGTTTCATGGTCGTAGCAGCAGGTGGCTTAACGCTATTGGAGTCAAGCTACAGCCAAATCCCATAGCAAAATCAAACAGAGGTTTACACTACCCCGTATCAAAGCTAATTAGTGCTGGCCCATGGGGAAGTCAAGAGCTCGGAAACAAATGGACTTATGAGCCAAAAGGTTCTATATCTCATATATCCATCACCCACGATGATGCAATTCGCTCCATTCAATTTACAAGTAAAGACGAGAATAATAATGTGGATTATTCAAAAAGGTTTGGATTTAGGTTAGGTCGTAAACTTGACGAGGTAAGTAAATATCATACACTCCCTACTTCCCTTATTAAATTATATATTGTCCAGTTTGATTTTTTTGGATCAAAGGACTACAAACACATATTTTATGATTTTTTTTATGTTAAAAGATATTTTTATCATTGGAAGAATAATCAGTTTTAATCTCACAAAAAAAAAAAAAAGTCAAATAGAAGAATGATTTAGGAAGTAGGAGTACCATTTTTGGAGTAATTATCATCTTTTATTCTTTTTTAGTTTATTAATTATATATATGCACTTGAACAGATTAGCATTGACATCAAGAAGGAGAAGCTCAACAATATAAGTGGGACATTCGATCTCGAAAGTGGTAATGATGTCGTTACATCGCTGTCATTTTCCACGGACAAAGAAACAATTTTCGGACCTTTTGGAACAGAAAGAGGGACCGAGTTCTCATTGATGGTGAAGGATGAAAGTCTGATCGGGTTTCATGGCTGTTCTAGTGATTGGCTAGACTCTATAGGAGTATACCTTAAACCTAGAACCAAATTACGAATTGGTCAGTGGGGGTGTCAGCAGTCGGGAAACGATTGGAGTTATTCGCCTAGAGGTCACATATCCAATATGAGCATCACTCACAACGATTGTATTCACACTATTAGCTTCACAAGCCGAGATGACGAGGGTAAGGAGCACCATTCAGGAACCATGGGGTGGACAACCGGTTGTAACAGTGACGAGGTAAGCGTAGCAGTACATGATAGTGATTGTGATTTGTGAATTGTGAACTTTTTTGCTTGCTTTAAAAGGTTTAGTGTTTTACAGTTTTACTACTGTGATTTGTTATATAATGAACAGATTAGCATTGATACCAAGTACGAGAAGCTCAACAACATCAGTGGGACGTTTGGTGTCAAAAGTGGCTATATTGTCATAACATCACTCTCTTTTTCTACTGACAAAAACACACGCTTTGGACCCTATGGATCTGGAAGAGGAGCCGCTTTCTCATTGCCTTTGAAAAATGGACATGTCAGTGGATTTTTTGGTCGTTCTGGATATTGGCTTGATGCTATTGGGGTCTACGTTAACCCCAAGTAGATATGTCTTTAGTGTTTATATTTCAGGCTACAAATTATATAAAGAGCTGGAAAGATTTAACGATTTTCCTTGAATGATATGTTTCCTCCGATCCATAATCGGATTATTGTGTTTTGTGAAATAATCTTTTAGTAATGGTGAAAGTTTTCAGTTCTAAATGCATTACTTGATGAATGATGCTCCCCATAGGGGTGGCAAAAATTTATCCAACCCATTGGGTTATCTGTTATATCCATTATAAAAGACTTATTGGTTATTATCCATTAACATCCAATTAGGTTAATGGGTGTTAATGGATATTATCCATTAATACCCATTAACAAAATGGATAATTAACCGGTTATCCATCGGATTTATCCACTAATGTCACCACCGTCAACCGTCTCCACCCACCATCGTCATTTCCCACCTCCGGCCACTGCCTCCCACCGCCGCCCGCCGCTGCCCACCACCGCGCCTCCCACCGCCGGCAACCACCACCGGCCGCCACCTCCCACCAGCCACCGCTGCCCACCACTGGCCACCGCCACCAGCTCTTTACTTAAAAATAATAACAATTAAATACATAGGCTTCAAGATTGAAACCTCGAAATTGCGCTTACAACAAAGCTTGTTACCACTAGACTAGTCCACTTTTTGATATATATTTGAAAGTTAATATAAATATGAACAAGTAATCATAAAAATTATTGATTATTATGAACGTATTTGTTATTTATTTTGGATTAAGAATATTTGTTTGTTATTTATAATTTATAATTATAATGAATATAAATTTTTAATTTTTTAATAAGGTATTTGACTTTTTTTATTTTTTCTTACTTATACATAATCATTTATTATGTAAAATTTTAACTCGCTCCTCTGTTACTTAATTAGTGACACTTTTTAATTACCTAATTATGAAAATATCTTGTAGCATTATTAATATTATGTAAATGAGTAGGTCTCCTCTTACGCCGTCTTAATCAATAAAACGGAGTCCAACTCTCTTACCAACACACTGTGGACTGGGTCATAAAGATTTGTCTTACATAATAAACTCGTAAAACCGTTTCTTAAGTTACGTATTACATATAATATCATGCTCTCGTACATGTATTTTTCAATTTTTAGATTAAAATTGTTCTAAAAGAAAAAAGGTATCGTATGTTTTAGCTTTTCCAATTTGATATGGAAAACTTGACAAGAGTTTATTTTGCATGCTTTTGCAAGATGTGCCAGCAAAATGATTTTTGAGACAAATTATATTGTAAATGGGTGCTTAACATATGTCTTTAGGTTTTGACTTGTACAAGTTTTAGAAAATTTTAAAAGTTAATATTGATAGTATCATCAATATTATTTCAATGATTGAGATTTTATAACGTAAATCATAGTGTATGTCTTAAAATAATAAATTTATATTGTCTTGTGCGACCTTTCCAATACGAAAAAAAAAAATTAGATTGATTTTCTCACATGATATGATTTAAGTATACAATTATAATTTTTTTTATCGATGAAAACTAACATGTGTTCGGACATGATTTAAGTATACTTGTTCAACAAATGATTTTTTAACATGTTTCATTTAATTTATAGTATAAGTTCCCAAGCCGTTAACTTATCATTGTGTGTATATATATGCATGTGTGTGTTTTTGCCATGTGTGTGTGTGTTTGAGTGAGTTTGTGTGTGTATGTTATGCTTAGTGAATCATAATATAAGTAGGTAAGTAATACTCAAAATAATAAATAATATTCCTTATTGGATATTATCCGGATAATACCCATTTATTAATGGATAATATTGAATATTATCCAATAACACCCATTAAGGTTAATGGGTGTTATTGGATAATATCCAAAACTACCCATTAACCTTAATGGGTGTTATTGGATAATATCCAAATTAACCGGTAAGTATCACCCACCCCTTGGTCCTTGAAAAAAGGTTCAAAGATTGCCGAATATTCAAGAAAAGGAAATGCACATTAGAATCAAACCGAGATGCAGACCAATGACCAATCAAATTTCCAAATCTTACTGTGTATGGACGACCCAATCTCAGTTTGCATAAAGGATAACAAACAATGTGTCATACCGTTAGAAAACCTATCCTTACCACTTCCTTTTGTCCAACCAATGGATAATTATAAGCACATGATGCCTCTATCATCCAGACTCCAGACCAACCACTATATTGCCTTTAAATATAATTACGATTTACATTCTCTTTGATTTATCTACAATCCCGTCTATATCTCCCCACAATTCTACCCATCATACGGAAATTCTGAATCATTTTCCTTCACACTAAACGGCTGAGGATTTTGACCAGCGCAGTGCAGATTCCACATCTTATAATATGCTCTCTCCAGATTTCTCACCTATATAATTTCACAAAATGTTTCACATCAGTAGACTGCTTTGCTTTAGGAGAGTCAAAATCTGTATATTAATAAATTTCAAAATTAAAAACCCGCAATTTATTAAAGGTAAACCACTACAACATAATGGTACTCTAAATCAGGTTAGCGAATGAATAACAACACCAAAAGATCGCAATATACCACAAAAAATACTTACCCAGCGTGCTGTGTCAAACAGAGGGCATGTCAAACGGGATGCCTTGAGTTTGTCTGTAAGATCTCGGAGCTTTGACGGATTTAATGCTAGTGAAACTGCCCTCTCTTCGTATTCTTTCATACTTCAGAAACAAAAAAACAGCAGGTAAATGTTTAAATAAAGAGGGGAGAGAGAGAGAGAGATAATGACTTAGCAGCATATCATTGACGTAGTAGTCCTTCGATAATAGGGAACTCCTGTCTTTCTCCTGGCTTACGTCAGATTATAGTCACAACTCACAACTCCATCATATACGTATTTTGAAATTCGAATCACACTAACACATCTTTCTTAACAGAAATACCGCACACCTAATTTAAAAATAAATAATAGCACATGAAACAAAAATAACGAAATCCATATATATAGCCCTATATCTTCTTGCTAAGCCAAAGAATTAGGAGTAAAAAAATAAATAATAATTAAATGGCTACATTTGAATGATTCTCATGGTAAAAATAAGGGGTAATACACAGAATATTCCAAAGGACATTCTTACCCATCCAAAAAATTTGAAGAATGGGAGTGACTACATTAAAAGAAGTGTCGATGGGACTGCAATGATGTAAGATGCAAGTTCTCAACTGTCTCTAAATGTTGGTTAATTATGATAATATGTTTATCAAACCAGAAGCAACTTCCAAAGTAAAGAATTTTGCGACATGTTTGCTACAACTTGATTACAAAGAAAAGAACTCTTAAATAACATACATTTGCCGAAATAACTACAACATAATAGTACCCATCAACGCCTCCAATTACATGTTACATTCATACTCCCCAAGTATAAGTTATGCTCTACTAGAAACAAGTTACTTAGCAGTGTGCGGCAATGCCTCACCATCCTGCTCTACTGCAGGGAGGAGTGTATTGGCAATGAACACAGAAGGTTTTATTGATTATATAACAAATCCATCACAGAGAAAAAAAAAATAGTGGTTGAAGGGCATGGAACTTATGTGAGATGCAGCCCGTGAAAAGGTCAAGGGAAGTTAATACAAGGAGATGAACCCAAGACCTTTTTGGTCTAGGAGCAGTTCAAGCTCTCTACCGCCATGCTTTCAATTCAAGAGAAATCAAAAATAAGAAAATTCTAGCAGCAACATCTGTTATTTCATTGATTTGTAAGATGCAATCCTGTTGGCTGTGATGCACAAGACCCCCCATGGTGTGAGCCCAAGGGAGCATCTGTGTGATACCAGGTTTTATCCTCTTCCTTCTCTAACGTCTTTTCTTAATTATATGCAATCCTTCCAACACTCTATCTACAACCCTTGCCTCCAAGCTTTAAAAATCGAAGGCACTAAGCCACTGACCCATATTAACTTCTTTTCTTTTTCTTTTTTCCCTTTTTTTATAAGTAACCCATGTTAACTTTTCAACCATTGTAATCAAAATCAAGAAAATTTAGGCCAAATGACATTACGGTTGCGATTTATACTGCCCAAAACAGTCCCTGGATTTCTTCTCAACGCAAGTAATCAAAATCAAGTAAAATTTAGGCCAGATCACCATTAAGGTTGCCAAAAAAATTAGGTTAGTGTGACCCCTTGTTAATATGGGGATTAGAACCAAGGACCTCAAAGTCTTTTGCCCGAGCGCCCTTGCCATTTATTTTGTCCAATACAGTCCCAGGAATTCATCCATTGCTCAGACCATCAAACCCCAAAACTTGCCCGCCAAACAATTAAATTACTCAAATCCTCAAATGTTAATAGCACTTCACCCAAACTAAAACTCAACTCAACTTTAGTTAACATCACTTGGGATCAGCTGCTTGTATCCTTTTCCACCATTCAATTCGTCCAAAGCAAAGGTCATCGTGCACACCACGCTCATTCACGTCTTTTTTATTATAGATATCAATGTTAGTTTTGGTCTTACCACCCAACTTCTAGTCTCGTTGATGTTGATACACTCTCACTTCCTAACGGGTGCACTAAGCGGTCTATATTGTATGTGTACAAAATATTGTAATTTTTTTCCCGGCTGCAGTTCTACATCAATTTTTTTCCGGCTGTTGATACACTCCCACTTCCTAGCAGGTGCACATGCGCCTCCTACATCAGTGTGCAAGGAGGACAGGCAATTTTATCAACTTCTACTTCTGTCCCAACTCTCCCAAGAATGAGATCAAACTGTAAGCAAAAGATTTGAAGTTAACTTCATACCAAAATTGTCTAAATACCAACTGACATATAGAGCTATCAAAGTGAGTGCCCAACAATCTATTGCTCCAACAACTCCCATTCAAATGCAAAACCCACTACAGAGAGACAGAAGATAAAGTGCACCTTGTACAGCCAAAACTGGATTAATTACAAAAGTTGGCAGGGCACAGTAACACCCTAGAAACTTAAAGCCGAGCCCTTGAAATATCAAACAATGCTACCGTTCAAAATTAAGTAACTTAACTAAAATCTTAAGCCTTTAAAAGAGGGTCCTGTGTTTTTGGGTATGTGTGGCAATTGGACACCTAAATTTAGTGTAAAAACTGAAAAAAAATTGGCAGGTCGGTCCGATCCGATCCGAGTACCTAGTCAATGTAATATGGGTGACCAAAAAGGTTCCTAATCTTCTTATGCTTGAGAAGTGGGGCGAAATGAAAAAATTGCAACAATTTGACTGCTTGAATTATTGAGATAGGTACAGTATTTGCCCATTTTATGCATTGATTTGTAGAAGCAGGTTTTTAGTTAAACCTGGCTAGACCAGTTTGCAGTCATTCAAATTGTTGGCAATGCAGAATAATGCCAGTGGATGGCATCAACCAATTCCGCACAAGTAATTATCCAACAATTCACTATGTGGCAGAAAAATTGAGTATGTACCTGCTGACAATCATCTCCTCCCCAACTCCAGTGGCTAGACAGAGTGAACCAGCAACTCTAGTAGCCATCTTCTCAAGAGGAAGGGTCACCATTGGCAGACCAGCCCAAAGAACATCTGTGCCTGTTGTATGTGCGTTGCATAACGGCCTAATCAACAGAAAAACAAACCCAACTCTCAACTCAATAGAACCAACCATGAGCAGGTTAATAATGGATTAGGGTCACATACGTGTCAAGGCATAGATCAGCAAGAGAACTGCGTCTAATGTGTTCATTCTTCATCGCAACATCAGTAAAAATGATTTGCTCTGGTTGCAGACCCTGGGCAGCAGCATCTGGACCAAGCAAGAACAAATAACGTGGAATGTCAACCATATTTTAATTGGCAATAGAGTTGTGCTTCTAAGGGTAAGGAAGTCTGCTAGAAGACTCTTACATGCACGAAGTCTCAGTTCGCCAGCAGCTGGAAATTTGAGAAGCCAAAGTGCGCTATTGGGGACACGCTTAAGAATGTTGCACCTAAAAAGACAAGAGCACATTCTCCAAATAAGCAAAAATTGAAGTGGATACAAACTATATATTAGCAATGGGAAAGCTTATCCAGATGTTACCAAGTAGTAAATATTTCAGGGTCCATCTTGTAGAGCTGATTGAAACAAGCAAATAGAAATTTATCCGCGGGTAACCCATAGTCTGACCGCTTGGCCTGGCACTTTGGATCCAGTACGTCAAGATTTTTCTGATGCCAATAAGAGGAAATGTCAGCATCTCTATATAATAGATCAAATATATACCTCAAACAAATATTTGGAATAGATATCAAGACAGTGAAACAAACCTGCTTGTAATCATTCACAAAGTAGCAATGAGGAAGATGGACAATCTTCTCTGAGTAAATATGTGAAAATCGTGATGGTGAAACGAACTGTCAGGGAAAAGAAGACGAAATTAAAGACTAACAAAAATGGGGCACACCAAGCCACATAAGATGTACACTGAGCACTATCTAACCTCGTCAGTGACTAAATAATGAATATAGGCTGCCCCTGTGGTTCCAGGAAAGCCCATATATGAAACCTGGACTGGAGCAGGCTGCATAGCAAATATTTCATTTCTTGCCCCCTGAAAATTGGAGTTATAAAATGAGGGTGACAAGATCACCAGATAACAACAGAGAAATTAGAGCTAAAGATAAGAATCAACGGTAGAAGAGGAAAAAATAAAATTGAAGAGACCAACGAAGGTTGACAAAGGTTGACAAAGTAAGCCCCTAAAGTAAAGAAAATAGCATAGCAAACCCAAGGAATAACAGGGGTATGAATTATTCACACGTTACACACGATTATGATGGATGAAGAGGGTGATAATCAGATTAAACTATCTACCCACACACCCCCAAATAAAAGAAAAATCCATCCACCTTTTATATGCCAGCTGAACCCTGACAATTTATTTTACTTGCATTATTAAATTTACAGAATTCAATGTAATCAGTAATCACCTCCTTCGGATGGATTTGCTACTTCTTGACTCTTAATCTAATAAATCAGATAATGAACATCTTGATAAAATACAATTTAAAAGAACTGCATAATGAAACAAAATTCAAACAATTAATGATTAATCAAATTTCAAATATCAAATAAAGTTTAAAAAGCCAAATTAGCAGCCACTCCATCCATTTCACCAAACTAGTCCTACTTTTTCTATTTTCAAACATTCCACTCAAATGGTCCTACTTCAAAAATTAAGCTAATACAAATATTATACATGTTCCAAAAAAAAGTCCCTTATTCCATTGTGCATTGTTCCAAAAAAGAAAAAAAGAGTCACACTTCCTTAGTTAGGAAGTTTTTCAGTCAATTGTCTGTAGTACCCTTTTTCGTTGTTGAATAGAAAATGAAATGGGTCCCATTGATTTGACACCACTTACTACAGGTATTAAAGGAAATTCAGAGAGTCAAACATTTTCTTAAATTCTGTGTAAATTCGGTAGTGGACTCTCATTTCAGGGCGGAGGGAGCATCAATTACCAATTCTACCCTTACAACATTTTTTTTCATAAAGGTAAATGAATTTATATCAGAGCGTCAAAACAGGTGGCGCGTCCTATTTACATAGAAGTATAAAAAGCCAAAAGACTAACTAACGTAAAGGTAAGTTTTGCACAAAATCTACAAAAGAGGAAGACAGGGAGTATGAGAATGCTCAGCCCCTGCACACCACACAAACAGGAGATGAAGCAGAGCACTCTTCATTTCTGAAATAGATCCTTCCTCATTATCAAAAGCTCTCCGGTTTCTTTCCTTCCAGATTGTCCACCACACCCCCAACGGAGCAACTTCCCACAAAATATTTCTTTCCTTCCTTCGCCAAAAATACCTCCAGCTCCACAATAAATCTTTGAAGGCCTCCGCGAGCACTCACTCCACTTTGAACAAGCGAAACAAAAGGTTCCACAATTCCCCAACCACCGGGCAATGCAAAACCAAGTGATTTACACTCTCCTCGCTCTCCTGCACAAGAAGCATTTGTTAACATATATCATCCCTCTTTTCCTCGGATTATCCCTAGTTAGAATAGCCTCGTGCACTTCCCAAGCAAAAAAGGCTACGCGACTTGGAGCTACCGTCTTCCAAACCGACTTCCATGGAAAAGATAACCCTTCTCTATCCAACAGTTTGGAATAATATCCTTTCACTGGGAATTTCCTATCCTTCGACCCTCTCCAAACCACCCTCTCCAAACCACCCTCTCAGTCTCGCAACCGACTTTTTGAGCATAAAGAAACTCAAAAAAATTTGTCACCGAATCCATCTCCCAATCATGAAAATTTCTTTTAAACACCGGGTTCCAAGATACTCGACCTCCTAAAGAGAGCACCGAGCGATCAAACTATTCTCTTCCCTAGACAAAGAGAAGAGCTCTGGAAAGGATCTCTGGTTAATACCTCGTCTCCACACCATACGTCTTTCCAAAATTTCACCGTCGCCCCCGACCCAATCTCGAATGAAATATTTCTACCAAAAGCATTCCAGCCTTTTCTAATACCTTTCCACACTCCTGCCCCAAAAGCCTCGGTGATCTCTGCCGGAAACCACAAATGGTTCCCTATGCCATATTTACTCTCCACCACTTTCCTCCATAAGGCCCCCTTATCTGACAAGTATCTCCACAACCACTTCCCAAGCAAAGCCTCATTAAACATTTTGAGACTTTTAACTGCTAAGCCCCCTTTCCCCATATGAGAGCATACTGTATCCCAATTAACAAGGTGAAAATTCTGCACAGACGAGACAAAAAATCTCTCTCCAGCTTCTCAAATCTATTTCGTACCGAAGCTGGAACTACGAAGAGTGACAGAAAATACATAGTCAAACTTGATAGTGTATTTTTCACCAATACCAATCTCCCCCCTTTCGACAACATTATGCATGATTAGAGAAATTATATAGTCCTAATACAATCCTCAACAATGTCTTCCAAACCTGAACCCTTTAATGAGGTGTGTGTGTGTATGTGTGTATGTGCCTGGTGAAGGGGCGAGGGAAAGCATATCATACCTTGGTATAACCATTTAAGTTAACGAGAATTTGTATTTGATCATTATTTATCAGCCTTGCAATCATATCAGAGGACATGGCAGATACATCAACAAAGTGTTCTGCTTCTGATTGTATACGCAGCCTCCATTCAGTCCCGTCATTTGGACTTAAGGCGTAGCAGAAGACCTAGAAATAAAGGATCTTAAGCTCTTCCAAACAATTGTCAAAAAGATAGTAATGGGATACAAACTGATCATAGCCAACCTCGATATGTTCTCGATTGTGCATACCAAATACTGACCCCATCAGATGTGATAATGGATGATTACCAAAATCGCTACTCACATATCTAAAATCAGAAGCAACAATCAGAATGGGCAAAAAAGGTTCCTTATATTTAAAGAGGGAAGAGAAGACAAATCCAACAGGATTAACTGGAAATACAAAACTCACCCAACCCTCAACCGACCACTCCTACCCCCATCCTTTACAGGTAATGGCAAAGGATGAGTGAAAGGGGGGAGAGAGTAACGACTTGCAATCACAGAACAGTGTGCAGCATACTTTCGACTACACGAACAAGGAAATCCAATAAGCATGGAGATCAAAAAGTTACTAACTTATGATGCACATGCAGTAAACATTCACCTGATCTCAAGTGCAAGTATGGGATCAAGGGGATAAGCAATCGCATGGAAAGGTTGCACACTAGGAATAACTGACATCTGAAAGGGGGGAAACATACTGAGTGCAGTCAGAACTTTACTGTAATAGACTTTATTCACAATATAAAGAAGTTAGCACTACTGGAAAAGGAGAAGGAAAGCTCGCAGATTCTGTATAACCTTAATTTGCCTCCGAAGTATGCCCTCCACTTCAATAAACATCTTTTTCCGATCATCCCAGTCGCAAACACACTGAAGAGCATTAAAGATTGTCAAATGTCAATACATGAAATAAATGTATCCATTAAATCTGAATATAAGCATGAGTTCTCAGGCATTTTACTACATGAAAAGGTAAGTTTGCCAGCGTAATTAGAGAGTTCAAAACCAAAAGTGACCTACGCTTAGAATAAAACATGTTAATATGCATGATAATTCCTCCATACATACACATGTCTTAACTCAGTTAAATCTGTCTCATTGTTCTTCCCGAGCTTAGTTCAGCATTAGTCGAGGTATTAGACTTGCAGATCGAGTCAAAGCTACACGGAAGAAAAAATAACCAGACATCTCCATATTAAAAAATACTTTCGGTTGTGTCGAATGCATCAGCCCAACTTCGTAGTACAAGATTAACAGGAGTTTTTCAATTTGAGTGGCAGGAGACAACACTAACTCATACATTTTACCTACAGAGGGGCAAAGACACTACATAACCTCTGTCTTCAGAGGGATCTATAGCCTTCGATTAAGATTGGGAGAAATAGCTAAACGAAACCGGAAGGAAAATTTAATGCATACCAGATTGTTACCAAATTGGAGCAATTTCACATAATACACTTTGTGAAGCTTTCCCAGTATGTTTGATTTGTAATAGAAACCTTTTGTTTTACTTTCATTCTAACGGCTTAGTAAGGACCACATGGTAAATATTTGCTTTTGCTGCAACAGCTTGATAGACTTCATTTAATTATTATAAGTCTATAAATCAAAGCTTGAGCCCAAGCTTTCTAGAGTTACTTAAAGTGTCTCAGTCCCCAAGCTTAATATTTTCTTGAATGTAGCATAACAGTTAATTTTAATTATGAAGATCACCTGGAGTGTGTGTAGCAGATTACAAGTTGCTTCAGGGAAATCGGGACGTAGCGCCAACGCTTGCTTATAACTTTTAATAGCTGCTTCCACAACTCCACTGCAGGCGCCAAATTTAGGGATAATGAATCAAGCAGGTATGAGAAGTAAACAAGCCGCAGAGAATTATGTCTCAATATAACCAACCACATGTACCTGTCCTTGTAAGCTGAAGCCAGATTCGCATGAGCTTCGGCCATGCTTGGACGGATAGTAATAGCTCGTGAATAGTCTTGAATTGCTTCATTAACCCTTCCAATCTCCTTGTAAGTATTTCCACGATTGACAAGTCCGTCAGCTGCCAGAGGATCAATCCTGAGAACTTCGTTGTAGCAAGAAATGGCATCTGCATAGTTACCCTGTCATCCAGAATGTTAAAAAGTAGTGTCAGCTTCCCCACAAGCTTGGGAAAGTAATAACTAAGAGCATTAGTAAAATGCTCCATAATTCCAGAATGAAGATTTTAGAAATCAATTCCCACATAAAACTGATGTCCCTTAATATATATATATATATATATATATATATAGAGAGAGAGAGAGAGAGAAAGAGGATTTCGCTACCTGCTGCTTGTATATTATTGCCAAATTGTTGAAAGGAGCCGACAATCCTGTTGTCACAGACAATGTCGCCTTGTAACAATGGGCAGCAGCACTCATCATATTCCTGAAGACCAGTTAACCACTTCCAGAATGAGCATTGAGCTATGTTTCTATTTCATTTTAAACTTGTGACAATTTTAGATGGTAAAAATTAAATATCATAAAGATATGATGTTTTAAAAAAATTATCAAAAAATTAAATATCATAAAGATAATCAAGTAACTTAGCAGCATATACATACCATTCCATGTATATATTTCCAAGATTAGTAAGTGCCTGTGGATGGCTAGGTTGCAAAGAAAGGCATTGCTATATCCAAAACAAAATCGAAAAATTAAGTTAGAAATGAAGTACAAGAGTGAACGACTAATGGCACAAAAATATGATAACCTACGCGGTAGCAATGAATTGCTTCTTCGACCCTGCCAGCATCTTTAAGAGCATTTCCCTAACAATCACAAAGGACGGAAAACAAGATTCAATCAGCAAGAAAGTAAAATGACAGCTTACTAATGCACAAAGACAACCACCGGGATAAAAATCAAGCTTACCAAATTATTGTATGCCTCCAAGAAATCAGCATCACAAGCAATTGCTCTCTTATAATGAAGAATAGCCATTTCCAGGTTGCTTTGCTCGTAATATATGCTAGCTAAATTGCCTGAATAATTTGGTTAACAGAATAATCATCGGGGATTGCAACCAAATGTAGCAATTGACTGTGTTTCTATCATTTTGTGTGTTCTGGATGCAATCGGGGAGTGTTGAAACATTTGGCTCAAAGGTCAGCCTCAGGGCCGGCCCTGAACATTTGGGGGCCTATGGGCAAAAAGAATAAAAGAGGCCCTTATTGAAATTTAAAAAAAAATATTAACACAAACAATTTTTCACTTTTCATCATTCAAAGTATGGAAAAGAGCAACACTTACAAACATACAAAAAAAACAAGTATAAAATAATTATTGAAAACTATTTTTTGCCCCGATTTAAACAATTTGCAATAAAAACAATATAATTTGTTAGCATCTTTTAATCACCTCATCAATTTTATGTTTTATTTCTTTTTTATCTCCCGCGGTAGATATTTTCTTAAAAACATGTTTGCGTAACAAATTCAAGTCTAAACTAAAAACACACAATCAACTAATGAAGCTAAGAATCATACAAACATAAGTAATTAAATGATAGTTAAAGATAAATAAAATATAATTTTTTCTTGGAATATTAATAGGACCCAATATAAATAAATTAAAAGGTTGGACAACAGAGCTAGGATAGAACCCAAATCTTTAATTATTATTATATTCATTAGTACTTTTTCCGCCGGATCACAGAATCAGTTACAAAAGTTAAAACACATTATAGTATGTATATATATTCACTAATTTCAATTCATTCCAAGACCTCTACCTATTTTACAAACACCTTATCCACGGGGCCACAAAGTCATTTGTAGAAATTTACTAACATTATGTTATATATACGTATATAAGGTTATATATGTATATATTTGGGGGCACCTCTAAATTGGGGACCCATGGTTGTCGCCCTTCCAGTCCTGGTCAGCCTACACAAATTATGCTCAACATCAAGGATCGTTACAACTCAGACAAATCAAAAAAAGGTCTACTCCTTAGCATTAACTCAAAACCACGATATTATTCTAAGAAGGCCATGTCTAACTAAAAACCTAGGCTAGGGTACATGCCGAAATCAATTAGCTACTCAGTAAAGTTACATTTTTGGAATTGGCTAGGGTACATGCAAAAATCAATTAATTATTCGGGAAAGTTTCATTTTTGGAATTGGTAGGTTTACACGTGTCAATCAAGCTCATTTCAAGCTTCCATTACATGCCCATCCAGGAAACTTTAAAAAGCAGTTCCAAACCACCGGGGCACTAGGCCCAATGTGAGTCAAGAAGTGGTGTTTTCATTGGCGGATAACATGGAGACAGAGAGCACATAAGCACACAATAGAGCACTCACCAAAAGCCATTGCAAAGTCTGGTCGAGCCTGAAGAGCACGCTGATAACACACAATAGCCTCTTGAGGCATTCCCAAAGCCTAAAGAATACAAGGGGGGAAGAAACTTTTAACAATTCTTATCTTGGCAAATTAATCCGACTTGACTTTGCTAGCAAATCGCACAAGCTTACCTTGTATACATTTCCCAAGTTATGATAAGCATCTGAGAACATTGGTTTGAGCTTAACTGCTTCCTGAAATTAACATGCTACCATTACATAGAAGAAACAAAAACAAAGTAGCATGGATACACATCCATAATTAACCAAAGGAAGGTAAATTATAATAAATAAATAGATAAATAAAAAGGATACAAATAAATATAGAATAACGAAAATGAGAACATCTTGGCAGCAAACGCAAGCACGAATTGATTTTAAACCCACACATTCGTCAGACTGGCAGCAATTAGATTTTTTTTTTTTTTTTGCATGAATAGACCAACTGCAATTATTAAAAGAATATAATATTTCTAACCTTGTAATACTGGAGAGCCCTGTTAAGATCACCCGCTTCCATGAGAAGGCCAGCAAGGTTGGACCATGCAATAGCAAAATTTGGTTGTATACGAAGAGCCTCCACATAGCAATTGTATGCCTAGCCAACGCATATAGTCTCAATCTATTATAAGTAATAGCAAAAGCAACTAACAAATCCAAGTAAAGAACATGACAAAAAAGATAAGGAAAGAACAAAACAAGAATTGACCACTAATAATATAGAGATAATTAATGACATCTAAAAAGGAAATCCAAACACCTACGCTGAGGAAAGTTGACACGGTTAAAAAA
Source organism: Codonopsis lanceolata (assembly GCA_013146195.2). Taxonomy (NCBI): domain Eukaryota; kingdom Viridiplantae; phylum Streptophyta; class Magnoliopsida; order Asterales; family Campanulaceae; genus Codonopsis; species Codonopsis lanceolata. The sequence goes on from CM028384.1 coordinate 91,936,115, forward strand.
AATTAATTGAGTAAAAATATTATAAACAAAATGCGTGAAATTAGGTGACGCAGCCATTGTGTACAGGGAGTATACTACAAAGAATCATCTTAAGCCTCTATTCCCATGCATATAAGACGGAGGTTCCAAGAATCGAAATGGTCAAAAGGGTTGTCAGTGGAAGCCCACACCAAAAACCATCAGGAGATTCAGGACAGTAACAAAACCACACAATCAGAACCCAACAGGTTGGCACATCGGCTTGACTAATTTAAAAATACTCTTCCAAATGAGAAGAGCACAGCTTATTGATTACCAAAATACATTCCACTTAAGGTGTTAGTTTAGCGCAGGATATCATACTTAAGGTGTTAGGTTAGTGCAAGATATCGTCACACTAGGAGTCACGTTCTTGAAGGGTTGTCCATAAGGACAATTATACTTCTGAATTTTAGCCAACATGCTAAAACACTAGCAATCAACAAAACTAAAGGGGCAAACTACAAAAAGGAGATAATTGCATAGACTTAGGTAGCAGCAAGCATGTTTCAACCACTCGCATTGCAGTCACAATTTAAGGACAAAATGGACAATGGAGTATTGATAACTCAATATGCTATTGATTTTCACTTACATCTTGCACTAATCCTTGAGCTTTCATCAGATTCCCAAGGTTGCTGTGAGCATCAACCTAAAACAGATGACAAAGTTCAGGAAGAAATTCACACAACTTCCTGTTACAATACAACAGAGAAATGGAGATCAACCAAACGAGGGTTTAATGCAAGAGCCTGGCGACAACATTGAGCTGCCTCATTTAGCCTTCCTTTCCGCATGTAAGCACTAGCCAAGTTTGACCATGCATCAGCAAAATTGGGCCGAAGCTGCAACAAGAAACAATTAAAGTTCAAAGTGAAGATAAATCAAGAAATTAAATTAGACATCATTTAGCAAGTCATAGTAACCTGATTAGATTGTCACTACATAAAAATATCTCCCCAAACTTGTAGCCAAAATACTCAACTTAGCCTTATCGGCTACATGAACCCTTTTTCGCCACTCTGGTCCAAAGCAAGATCACCGGCCGAGCACACTTACTCAGATCCTTCTTAAATATTGGTTATTTGAATTAGTTTTGGGCTTCTCTGCCTCAAGGAAGTAGTTCATATATTGGTGGTATCTCACTTTCTAACCAATGCACTTGGTGATCTACCTTGTATGCATCTAACTATCTTAAGCAATATCTCATTTTATCTCCAAATGGGCTAAATTTACAGTCTATAACTATGACCTCATAAACGTGCCGATTTCGGGTTTTATTTTCTCTAGTATGACCGCACATCATCGTTAGCATTCTCATTTAAACTATGTTGTATGTGTCTAATTATATATGTGTACATAATTAGACGCATATGCTCTTAAATAAATGTGCTACTCTTGTTTTCCACCAAGTCTGATTGATGAACCATTGTCTTAGCTGGTTAGAAATGAAAAGGTGATGGGGCAGCCAAAACCAACAAGAACAAATGTGTTTAGCATGTTTCTCAGAATTAAAGATGATACTTTTTTAAAGAAAATGAATGCCCATTTATACCGAGAAGCGTCCACAGTAAGAAATAGCTGCAGCTCATGTATCATATGCTCGTCTCAACAATTCATAGACTACACATATATGCAGTAAAATGCACCAGACAGAGTCAAACTCGGGAAAAGGATTAAATCAAGATCAAATCAGCAATCAAAAAGAACATAAAAGATTCAAGCTTTTACTCTTTCCTCATTTTTCATTCTGCTATTTTTCTCGTGTGTGGAAAAGAGCAGGTGTAGAAAATAGCTTCCAGCCTCTACATACTTGTTAACAGTTGAAAGCTATAACAAAACAAAGGAGCTACAAAGGAAGATTTCAGAGCCAGATCTTGGGTGCATACATACCTCAATCGCAATTAAATAATAGCGGATTGCAACATCGATGTTGCCTTTTTCCTGAATGATTGAATATAGCGCACATGTTATATACTGGCAAACATCCAAACAAAACCTGAACCACAATGATTCTAAAAGGTCACCTTCCAAGCATTTGCCATGTTCCCATAGCACTCAGCAAATTGTGGATCAATGCGAAGAGCTTCTTCATTCTTTGTGATGCACATATCGAAGTCATGCAACTAAACCAAAAACAGTAGTGTTCACGAGTCAGATGTATATGATTTTTCAACCACAAAAATGTACGACCAAAGTTTCAAAACAAACCTGATAATAAATTGCACCCAAGAGAAGAAGATTATCAGTGCGTTGTGGACTTCTCTCATAAACGGACTTGCTATGTTCCAACGCCTGCTTGTAGTCTCCAGTCTTATAGTCCTGATGAGCAAGGGCCAGGAGCATGTCTTCATCTGCTGTAGTACACAAAAGAGGATCCTCAGCCAAAAAGCATACAAGACAAAATGCACATAGAAATAACACTGTTCACACAATAAACTCGTTGGTGAAATATTCAAATATAAATGCCACTATTACTTGAATTAGAGCCTCTTAAAATATCCATGAAAAAGAGATGACACCAAATGCCAGATTAATAGACATACATCATCACTACTCTTAAAATATATCTTCTGATTCTATCAAGATAATTTGAACACCATCTGATGCATGCCAAATTGAAATCTGCCCCAAATTTACATTCAGTTCATAACCTGTGTGTTACCCTCTCAAATTTATCTTGTTTCCAGGAAGAAATAAGAATCATAAGATCAATGCCATTCTCAAGCATGCCAGGCATGCAAAAGGTTAATGGATTCAGAACAATTCCATCACCAATGGAAATGAATATTATAACTTAAAACATTTTCATACATATCAAAGAGGTCCATGCATAACCAACCATGAATAGCAAGCCACGGGACTCCCACAACAAGTTTCCAAAATAAAGTAATATTTATAGGTGTAAAGTAAATGGAATCCAACATATATTTCATGAACTAATAGTCTAATAACACCATCTGAGTCATAATATCAAGTTACATCAATCACATGATAAAGGTATACCAGATCCTGGAACCACTCCCTTATGTCAAATAGACATATGAATTTGAAGATCCAATCAACCTGACATGCAGATGAACTGTAACAACATGGGTCAAGCGTTCCCAAACTCCTCAAGCAGATAATAAGGGACTACCTCATGTAATCCTATGTTGTTGAACTCAAATTATCAAACGAACAGCCAAGAATAGAAGTGTAGAAACTTGTCACTTTAGTCAATGTAAGAATACAACTACTTCCACAGGAACAACTCAAATGGCGTAAACTGAAAAAGAAAAAAAATCCTATGGCATGACGTTAAACATGACAAGCTTCAGTGATTAATAGCATTAGCACTACCAAATACTTTATAGAAATAGTGGTATAATTATTTAAGCACTGCAGACAATAATACCAAGAATCAAGATGAGGTCCTAAACCGATATTTCATCACAATTTTTTTTTAAACCGCAAGAGATTATATAATAAAATTAAAGCTTTACATAAGAAAATGGAGGAAATTGATCGCCACAAACATAAGGCGAAGTCCCTAAAACAGACAATCACTCTCTCAGAAATGATGTTGAGGACTCCCTCACAACTTATGTACAAAGTAACATCCATGAAACCTTTCAACCTCCAGAGAAAAAATTCCTCTAATAGTTAAAAGAAAGAGAACAGACTAGTCATCAATCAATCTAGTGCCGAAGTGAGAGCAAGCGTGTAAAACCCCTATATTATATCTATTTTTTTAAAAATAAAAGGGTTTGATATCGATTTGAAAATATTTGAGTAAGTATTTGGTTGACATTGTTTGAATTATAGTATTCTAATAATTAGACTTACTTAACAGCAAAATAAAATGAAAATCCGCATGCTTGCATTGTGTAAACAAAACAATCAGTTAAGGGATGATGATATTACTTTATATAAAAAATGGGTATTTGCATGAATTAGTATATTGTTTGAGTAAGTATACTTTGTTGACTCTTCCATGATAACACACCTTCGTTGACCGGTTTTTGTTCTTTGACTTTTCAACTTTATTTGCTTGGCTTAAGCTTTGTTTATGGATTAAATAAGTTGGGTTTAGTCTTGATCCAGCTGGGTTAGTGTTGTGTGAGTTTTGTTTAACCTTAATAAAGTGTTTTACTCAAGTTAAACCTTGCTTAAGCCTCACCTAATAATACTTTGCCACCCATCATGTAAGACCTTGGTTGGAGGCCACCTCCTACTTCCCTCTTTGCTGGATAACTTAGGAGATTTACATTTCTATCTTCATTTTCTTTTCCTACCTTCAGCCGTGTGTGAATTGCCGAGAGAGAGAAGGATGCTTTATTAGTTTTGCGCCACCTCGTGCTTCAAGATGACACATCCTATCTAGCTTGGAAGATTGGTTACTAAGACTAAAAAAAAATCATCTCCTACCCCTTTTCCTTCTTCAGCCGAGCTAGAGAGAGAAGAGTTACACCTTACGACTTCGACTATGCGTATTCCCGTGTTTCATTTTGTACGTTGAGCCGAGTTTAATTATTCGAACACCGTAGATGTCGTGGGTTTGGTTCGAGAATTATTATGGAAGGCTTTTTAACGTATTTTTATCGGTGGATATTACTTTCTTTTGTGGTAAGGGGATACTCCTTGTGTATTTTAAATTGTCTATTATCGTTATTAACGATACGTGGTATTATTATAGATCGTTCTTGTTGTTTAATTCGTAAAGTTGGTACATATATGTTATCTTCAGTGTATATATACATGAGTTTAAATGTGAATCAATAATTTATATCTTGGGGACAATATTCGTTATATGTGAAATTGAATCACTACTTGTTAGCTAATTTGTGATTAATTGGTTATATCGTTGGTTATTAGACGATGAGCCATGCTTTTTGAACATGTTCACAAGTTGCGATTGTGACCGAGGTACGATAAACAAGCTTATGTGAAATGTGTTAATTCTCAATGTTAAGTGATTGACAAGTTTACTATTTGTTACTGTTTAACAATCAATAATAGAGCAATCTTTATGTGTGATACTTGGAACACCCGGTCATGTTTGCATTGTGACAACAATCTTCTAGGGAAGTGTAGGGCGACCCCGGGATTGACAAGTGGCGAAGGGCTGAGTCAGGTGTGGAGCCCTATGTGACCCAGCCATAGCGAAGGTAACACTCTTTAGTAACACCACAATCGAGGTTGTAGGGACTTGGCCTCGTGTTGACTCGATACCTGGGTTGATAACAATCTAATTCTCTTGAAAGTGATCGAATGATGAGAACTACAACAACAACGGGTTATAAGGTCGAAAGTGATTGATCGGAGATGTATCTCGACCCAGTGAACTTGGTAAACTCTATGTGTTTCTATATCACACTTATATGAGCATGAGATCTAATTAGTCGTGATGGGTCGGTCATGGGTCATGGGTCACCGTATTGACTGGCTACGTAGTAGTGGGACTTGATTTACTAACTTGTTATTATTGCTTTTAAAAATACTCCATAGTAATGTCTTGAACTGCCCGCATACATGCATAGCATACATGAGTTACCTTACTGGGTCTTAAACCCACCCCTTCTTGTTTGCATGCCCCCTTAGATTGGAGCTAAACATGAAGTTTTACATGTGAAACAAGAGAAGATCGCAGTGCTTGGTTTTGATATAAAACATTTATGTATTATTTTTTGGTATCATTAAAATTGTAATAAAAATATGTATAAAATATTTATTTTTTTTGGAGAAAATATTATTTATTTGTATCGTTTCGCAGTGGAGATTTGTAAGTTGGTTCACGCCTCGAGGTGATTTTTGGGGAGTAACAAAGTGTGCGAGTCAGAGCAAACAACTTAGGGAAGTACGGCGTCAATTGAACAAAATTTGAGTATGCGGATTTTTTCATGCAAAGACTATGAACTTAATGAAAAAAAAAATGAAGTTCCTTTCCAAATAGCATCATATTAACTGTTTGACACTCAAATTCTTCTTTATTCGTGTATCTAATTTTTCTGGTACGGTTATCAGTGTAGCTGAACTAATTCCCTCCTTAGAATGGTGTGAACGGCAGAAGTAGTTTCACTCTAAATACTTACGTGTGTCCCCTTTTAGGTACAAGCAATTTCGTGCCAGGTATTGATGGATGCAAATTCATCGTCTGCGTCTAAATCGACATCCATCCTTCCAAGCTAACACTCATAGGTGGCTCCGTTAAGGTTCATCTTCCTTTTACAGACTTCAAATATATCCAAACTTAAACCCGAGGAATTACAAAAGTCAAACTCAGACACTAAAAGATCAACACAGGACAAGTATGTTTATTATGTCTCTGCAATATCAAGAGATCCTTCTCAAAAGTACAAAGTTAGTTAGAATATTCTCTTTCTTACATTTACCATTTCTCAAAGTACCTAACAATCTCCACAACCAAACACATTCCTCATATTGCAGATCCAGCACCTTAAGATAGGTTAGGAGATCTGATACTTGAATAGTACAACTCACATTTCAGGAGTTCCCAATTTGAATGCACTATGTCGGTACCTTCGAGTATCCACTTCACAATACTGTTTTCAGCATTCTTGATCAAGAAAGCAAATATGTTGATTTCTACAATGAATAAGTTAAGTTCTCTAAGTTCCAATGAACCATCGCTTCCTACCTCATCAGAAAACATGATTGCTCCCACAAAGCTGCATATTTGAAATTCTACAACATTACATACTCGTAACTTGAGCTCAGAATGCCTCACAAACTCACAATGAATACATTCCTCATAGGTCACCATCCTTAGCCGCTCTTTACAACTTTCCACAACATCCCTCAGCCTAATGCAAGTCTCCCTGTATGTTTGCCCAAAATCTGTGTTTTGAAAGGAAAAAACAGAAACCTAATCAAAGAAAGACAAAATGTCCTCAAGCAGAGGTAAATTGTCATTTTCTCGCCCTTAGGCAATCTACCTTCGACTGTGCCAAAGCTCGATATGACTAAGCACTCCCCACCAACCTCAAATATTAGTTCTTCCCCGAAACCTATTTGTTGAGCACACCCTAAAACTAGCTAGGTTTCAAACAAGCAAAAATTAAGCAAACAGATACAGAAAAACTTTCACAAACTGATCGATTATAAGTGTAAATATGCGTGCATGCCAAATCAAAACACAAAGATCGAGAATAATTAAATACCTTCACGGGACTCCAATCCTTGCGAGAGAGTGAGGTTAGACGACTCCGTGTGCAGCACAAATGGAGCATCACGATGATCACCATTATACGAAACCCTAGAAGCCTGCAAAAACTGTTGTTGCTGTGTCTGCAGCTGCTGTTGCTGCAGTTGCTGTTGGTGTTGCCGAGGATCGGTTTGAAGAGACAACATGTTTGCTTCCCGAGACAATCCACGAACGCGATCGCGAAAAGAGAAACAGGTTAAACAGAGGAAAAAAAACGAAGTAAGTCTGTCACGGAACGCAACGATGATGAGACAATGTTTTCATATAGAATGGAAATTTTCCGGGAAAATTCGCTGGAGAAATTGTAGGGAAGGAAAAGATTTATGAACGAAAGCAAAGAAACTGATTCTGTCTCACTAAATTCCTTCCCCTCCGTGGAGATGAACTAAGGGAGAGAGAGTGAATCCCCTTTTTGTTCGTCGATTGTCTCCTTCGGTTACTATAACAGCGACTTCTTCCCTACCGCGTTTAACGCCTTTACGGAGTATAATACTCCTACGAAAAAGAATTCTAATAGGACGGTGACACGATCCCACCAATAATATATTTACCCTAGTGATACATTAGCCATTACCCATATGCAAATTGCCACCCACATTAATTAAGGTCATGAATAATCCAACTTCTTACCTCTTATTATGTCATGATGCCTCTATTTTTTTTCTTTTTAAAAAATGGGTTAATTGAAAGATGTAGAAAAGAAATTTTGAAAGATTTGCATTTGATGCTCTTTTTATGGCAAATCATTTAATCGTTGTATAATAGTAATTTTAATGATTATTTGATACTTATTTTTATATAACTTTGTAAGTGATTAGGTGTTTCACATTTTCAATACTTTAAGAGACCCTTCTATTTATTTATTTTTGTCATGACCCACTAAAATTTAGAGTTGATCATGATCTTTATTCTTATTGGAGTCACGATCCTTTGTTGAAAAGTGTTTTATCAATTTAACAAGATAACCTAGTCTAATAATTTACTCATTTGTTCTAAATTATTATTTTGGTTTTACTTTTTGAGACAAACAAGGTTTTTTTCAAATAATTTTTTTTACAAAAAAATATGTGATTTGTAATATTAGTATATGACACAAATCTTGGTTGACTTCCATTATCATCAATCAACATTTGAGCTTTTTCGTTACCTCTCAAATTTGATTTCAGTATTTTTATGATATTGTATACTTCCTCTGTTTTCAAGCTATTATCCCCTCTCATCTGGCGCATTGTTTAAGAAAAATTAATTGATTATATAGTAAATACTGATAAAATGTGTGGTTTTCTTTAATGTCCTTGAACATGTGATTATAATTAAAATAGATAAAAACAATAAAGTGTAAAGTGGTAAAAGTATTTTTCTTAAAAGAAAAGGTTTTAAAATAAGACAATTATTTTAGAACAGACGAAAATAAATGAAAGATGATAATTTAAAAACGAATGAGGTATATCTTTATAGCACTACTATAAACTTATATCATATCAAGTCTAAACAACCACAAATACACAAGACAACACATGCATAAACAAACTTATATAAATTTACGATGATGAGTAACTTAATTTTCAAAATATTGTACACTAGCATTAAGTCTCAATCTACATAAATTGAACTCATTAACAAATGTCCTTATTATTGTATAATTCACTGGGTTTTACACAATTGCTTATAAGGTCTGTTTGATTTAGCTTATTAATATGTGTTGATAACTTATTACTTATGGTTAATAATTTATTATTAATGACTTATGACTTATGACTGATGACTAATAACTGGTGATGTTTAACTTAGCTTTTTAAAAGTGCTGATTAGCTTTCATAAGTTAGTGTGTGTGTGTTTGATTAATAATAATAATAATAATATAAATTTTAATCATATTATTATCATTATTATTTATTTTATTTATTATTATTATCACTTTTTTATTTTTTATTAATAATAATACAAATTTTATCACTATTATTAATTATTACTATTATTATTATCATTATTATTGTCTTTGTTATTATTATTATTTTATTAACATTAATATTACTTTTATTATTACTTGTTAATTTTAGTATTTATTTTATTATATTTATAATATTATTAATGTTATTTATATTATTAGTTATATTATTATTATTATTGATTTTATTATTATTAATATTATATTTTATTATTATAATATTGATAATAATATTACTTTTATTATTATTATTACTTATTTTTTTACAATTATTTTTACTATATTATTATTAATATTACTTTTTAGTATTATTATTATTATTATTAGCATTAATAATAATTATTATTATTATATTTATCATTATCAATACTATATTTATTTTTATTATTATTATTGTTATAACAATTATCATTATTCATATTATTATTTATTAATATTATTATAATTCCTTTTATTATTATTATTTATAATTATTATTATTATTACTTTTTGTTTTTTTATTATTATTAAGAATGATAATCTTTGAATATATAAAATTTCAATAAAGAAGAGGATTCACATATTTTTGAAAAGTATAATTAAGCACTAGGCTTAGTGCTCGTTTGTTGCAACTTATTTGGAGTGGCTTTTGGCTTTGGCTTTTAAAAAGTCATATTTAGAGTGTTTGTTTCAGCTTATAAGCCAAAAGTCAATAAGTAAAGTACAACATCCTTTATGCATTGAAAAGCCAAAGCCAAAAACTCAAAATTTTAAGTTTTTTTGGAGTTTTTTTTAACATGAAGAAAACTATTCATTAATAAATATTTGATTATCTCAATTTCATCCTTTTATGAAATATACATAAAAATATGAATACTAATTTTCAAGATTTTTTTAACAAATAATTAAAACAATTCATAAGCAGATTTTCAACAGTTGTAACAAATAGTCTATCATGCAATCGGTCACAAGTCAATAATGAAGCCACCAGCTTAAGCTATCAACCATAAGTCATATGTCATCAGCCACAACAAACAAGTCCTTAGTGCTTACAACTTATAACCTTACATATGCTTTAAGTTGATTGTACATGACTTATGACTTATCTTACCATAAGTGAAATAAAACGCTTCAAAAACAACTTATGATAAGTCATAAGTTATAAACACTTCCAGATAAGTCAAATCAAACATGTCCTATGTCTATTCTTTTTTGGTTATGCATCTCTTACCTAAATTGTATATGTTACAACACAATTCATTGCCCTACCTAAATCTTATCAAATTTATAACCTTCCACCTTGACGTAAGTATCTTGCTATACCATAGGCGGGGAACTAGGTGACATAGTTGAGGTAGTATATAGTGGATCAAAAGACGGTGATTCATTGAGATAAGTAACGTAGTATGATCATTGATGATAATTAACAAAGTATGAATTTATATCAACGAAAGGGGTGTTATGGGGGAGAGAATGACTATGTTTTGATGGAGAAATATTACACCATATGTGTCTTTGATGATCAAAGCCATACAAAGTTGACGAGATTCCGAAAAGAGAAGGGAGGATACTACTCTGATTGAAAATTGAGAGGGGTAATTTGAACTTGAGTCGTAGTTAATGTAAAATCCCGATATTTTATTTACTTTATTTTTACAAATAAACATAATCAATACCATTTTTGAAAATTTGACGAGATAATATTTCGTCTACTTTTCAAGTAAATTAATAAATTCATATCTTAATAATAAAATAAACTACATATATGTTTTTAGTAATTTTGGTGTACGGATTAATTGAGAAGAACTTGTTCACAAAGTCTTGTGTGGGACCATCGTGGCAATTGAATAATCTAGAAATTGTAGATGTGGCATCAATTGAGGCTCATTTATCCTTTATAATGACTCATCAACTCTCATTATAGTTATCTTTAGTTTTGTACACTTATTATAGACAAACAACACCTTCATTTACTATTTTCTTCTCCCACCTTGGCCGCGCGGTACGAAGAGAGAGCGAGCTATGAGTGGGTTTTATAATTTTAAGCCAAGATCAATTAATCTGTCTTCGTTTTAATTTGTGGGTTTGACTCGAGGTTTATTATGGAAGGTTTTTGGTGTGTTTTTATTAGCAGATATTATCAGTTATGAGATAAGGGGAATACTCCTTGTGTATGTTTAATTGTTTATTTTATTAACGATACATGGTGTTATAATTTACATGCTCGTGAACTTGACTAAGTACTTGATCTTTGTAGTTGGGAGTACTGTTATGAACATTTTCAACATGCTAAAGTTCTGCTTTGATACTCACGAGTATGAGAACAATATGTACTAGTTGAAACTTGTTGTTTTGGGAATACAATGAGTTTATTTGTAACTCATTGGATTTTTGTATATGTTAATACTTTGTTGAGCACTAGTTTTGAACATGAAGTGCTCGTGTGAACAGTCTTCAATTGCACAATTGAACAGTTTACTATGGCGAGAGTAGGGTACCTCTGACTAGATCACGGGGTGGAGAGCATTGCTAGTTAGCAGCGGCACCCTACTCGGACCCGGAACCGAATTTTCCACTTTGGCCAAGTGGGGAAAATACTATTGAATTATATGTTAAGTATCACGACGTGTCTGGGGTTGTAGGGACCTAGCCTCGTGATGACTTTTACCCGGGTTGTGAATAATTGGTTGATTTGATAAAACGAACAAGAGATTGATCAATAGAAACAAGCTTCAACAACAATAGTGGGGGTGACAAGGTCAGAAGTGATTGGTCGGAGATGTATCTCGACCTCGTGAACAATTGGTAAACTTTATGTGTTTCAATATCGCACTTATATGAGCATGGGATCTTATTACTCGTGGTGGGTCACTGTATTTACCCGTATGGGACGGCGAATACTTGACTCAGCTACGTAGTAATGAGACTTGATTGACTAACTTGTTATTATTGTCTTTAAAACTGCTCCACATTAACATGTTTGAACTGCTGCATATATGCATAACATACATGAGATTTGTAGAACTTTACTGAGTCTTAAACTCACCCCTTCCCGTTTGCATGCCCCCGTAGATTGCAGCTAGACCTAGAAGTTTGACATGTTGTGTAGAAATATTGATATATTTTGAGAAATGATTATTTATTCGTTTCTTCCGTTGCGAGTTATAAAATGTTTTAATTGGAAAAATAGTATAATTTCATATTTGAAAAATACTATTTATTCGCCTCTTATGGTGCGAATCACATGTTTGTAGTTGAAGTTATTTTTTTTAATTGAATTTACCGAAAACCCAACGACCCCGGTGCGGGTCGTCACAGTTAAGGGGAACCTTTAGTAGTTTTAACTTTTTAATTCTTTTTTGTGTGCGGTTTTTCGATAAGAACGTGCCATAAAGTTTGCTTCGTGATTATTTTTAGAAGAATTAAAGAAGGTTGTTTAGTAATTTATATTAATATTTTGATTTGGGGGCATGTAGAACGTTTACTTAAATCAAACACAATTCATTAAAATTTTAAAATCAATAATTAATTTGATATTTATTTGATTCAAAACCAAAAAAAATCATTCTAATGATATCACAAACTTAGGTCTGACAATTCGTGATATCGTGTCGTATTTGTGCCTCACTATCGTGCTTTCATATTATCTATCTTATTTGATCATAAATATAACAATGAATATTATTTTGAATATATTAACAATTTTGTGTCTTTCGTGTCGTGTCGTGCTAGTCTTATCGTGTTATTTGTCTCTGTAATCGTGTTTTATAATCGTGTCGTATTGGTTCATGTTATCGTGTCATGTCAGTCATTGTCATCCCGTCAAACTTCAACACTTTTACATACTCACCATCTTTATTTTCAAAATTGGCTTGGTGTTCAAATAAGACTAGCAAAGTCTCTATTTATAAATAAAAATGCTTACTATCTTTTAAAAATAGAATAAAAAATATTTTTTGAATTACAAAAATGTCAAAAATCGAATAAAATAAAAAAACGGTGAATGATTTGGTTTAACTTTAGTATCATAACTTGATACACTAATTAACCAAATTAAATTTGATTTGTCATCGGAGGCTATATATGATTTGGTTTTGATTTGGAGTATATACACTCAGGCGGTTAGGGCCATAAAATGTCCAAGTCTTGTCGAGAAATTTATATGGAAGGGGAAGACGCATGGTCGTATATAATTGGTTAAGCTCATTGGTATTGTCGTGCAATGATTACTGGTATGACCTATGGATGGGTCATGGGTGGAGTGGGTTCACTCCCCTCTCATCCTTCGTGTGGTTTTGTATTTCTTAATTTGGTTATGTACTCCTCAATTTTTTTATTCTTTTTGTTCAAACAAAGTAGAGGTGACAATTTTCGTAATTTGTTCGGCTAGAACATCTAATAAATCTATATATAGATCCCAAAAGATCACTGATGGGCGAGGGCATCAGTTGAATCTGACAGATTAGAACAATAAACTAAAGATATTGAAGTGAATTTCTTTTAGGTCAACGCTTCTAGCATCTTATGTTAGGACTTCATTAGAGATTCAACTTTGGTACTTTTAAAAGTTTATTAAGTTGTTATCATGACACGCAAAAGTAATAGTGATACGATAAGACCCCTATTAAGCTATTTGTGTAATAGAATTTTGATTTTTGGGTTTGATGTATGGTTATTACAAAATTGTTTAATTTTTGTTTCGTTTTCAACTTTTTGGATATTGACCCTCACGATTTTTTTTACTTTTTAATTATAAATTTTGTTAATTCGATGATTTTGATATTAATTTTATTTGGTATTTAATTTTGGATTTAAATATTATTTCAGTTTTAAATTTTATTTTTAATTGATTCCTAGATTTCTTCTAGGTTTCAGTTTTGGTTCATAGTTCTTAATTAATATTTGTGTTTCAATTATGCTTTTGATTTTTAATTTGCTTCTATTTATATAAAATTATTTTGATTTTGACTGATTTTAATTTTTTGTTTTGGCACCGATTTTGGTTTTATTTTAGATTTGTGTATTAGTTTTGATCTTTGATTGTAACGGTTATCTTATTTTTATTAATTATTTTTTAGTTATAATTTTATTTGTGTTATTTACTTTCTTCGATTTCGTATTGATTTTAAATCTAATATTTGCTACTCAATATAAATTAATTTTTTATTTTGCTCTTGATTTGACATTTGATATATTACATTTTGTTCATCTCATGATTTTGATATTATTTTTATTTGTTATTTTATTTTGGATTTAAATATGATTTCATATTAAATTTTTTGCAATTGATTCCTAGATTTTTTTTAGGTTTCAGTTTTGGTTTATGGTTCTTGATTAGTAGCTTTGTTTCAATTGAGATTTTTATTTCTTAATTTGCTTCTATTTAGATAAAATTATATTGATTTTACCGGATTTTGATATTTGGTTAAGGGCAAAATAGGCATGACCTATTTTGGTCTTGTTTTCACCTTTCTTGGTCATAAAGTTTTGGTGGATATTTGGAAACAAAATCTTTATGAGTCATCTTTGGAAACAAAATTTTCCTAAAGATTTTTGTTTTATTTTTGGAAACAAAATTTTCCTAAAGATTTTGTGGTTTTTGGACCTAAATTCTAGGAGTCATTTTTGGTAACTAAATCTTAGCATAAATCCTAGTCAAACTGAGATTCTTGACCACTTTCATATTTGGTAATAAAATCTCACAAGATTGGTAAGTTGTTGATTTTTCCTTAATAACTAATCATTTTCCTTGTAGTAGATGGACTGTTTTGCGTGTGTGTAGGAGATCGCATAACTATAAATAAAGGTGCAAGGATTCGTGTTTTGTGCAGAGCTTCAGAGAGAGAATAAAAGCCGTACATCTATGAGCAGAAGCAAGGAGTTTCTGCTTTTTCCATCCCGAAGCTAGCCGGCTCAATGTAGCTACATCGGCAGTCACATTGAAATTCTGAAACTATTTTTTGTCTATAACGCCCCAAACTTGCGTCCGACCATTTGGACCCACAATTTGGCCACGTCACCAACAATCTATACTTAAAAATCATAATAAATCCCAACACTAATATTAATCAACATTAATATCCCTCAATTGTAATTAAAATACAAGCACCAATGTCTGAAACGAAATCCAATATAAAAGCTAATTAAAATTAATAAAATTTTCAAAGTACGAATAAACTATAAATGTCTAAAACTTCTTTGACCATCTTCATTCATCTACTCGAAACAATTCATCTAGCCAAACTAAATGTCACCTGGAAGAGAAAGAATAAGAAAGGGTGAGCGAATAATGCTCAGCAAGTTCATATACAACCCCTCCGGTTACTAAGGAGGAATTGACCGAAATAAATCAAAGAATCAGAATCGAAAGTTCAAATATCTGTAATGCAAAAGTCAAAATAGTTAAAGTTCAAATATTCAAATTTCAGATATATTTTTAGGATTCCAAGTGAAGGATAAAGATACAACAAATGACTCGAGTAATCCAATTGTCACCAACCGTCCCATACCAGCTGGCGACAACGGACGACTCACAGATAAATATTTAGAATTCCAAACGAAAGATAATAATGCAAAGAACGACTCAAGTAGTCAAATTGCCACCAACTGTCCCATACCAGCTGGCGACAACGGACGACTCACAGATACCAAGATCACATAAGCGGTCAAAGACCTGTTCGAACAATGTTTCAAAAATTCTAAAGACCCATAAGGGTAAAGGTTTCTAAAGGGTATATCCGGATACCTAACCACATATCTAGTGGTTAAAGGGTTTCGAAAGGTCACATTAACCCGTGACTAGGTAAATCGAAATGTCACATTAACCCGTGACTAGGTAAATCGAAAGGTCACATTTACCCGTGACCAGGGCTGTTCCTGGGCATAGGCCAAAGGGGCGACCGCCTAGGGCCCAAAAAAATTAGGGGCCCAAAATTTATTTATATGTATATATATATAATATAAATATAATATTAATAAATATAAATAGGGAATATGGAAAATTGTCTGGAAATAAGAAACGGAAGCTGAAGCTTGATGCGGTGATGCCGGAAGACGAAAGGTTGATTAGATGAAAGGGCGGACAACGGGACAGTTAGACAGAAGGATCAAGGAGATGGAACGATCAACCGCAGCCCTCGACCTCGAGATTCACTCTTCAGTCTTCCCTATGCATCTATGGCCGCTAGATTAATTTCCACTCCACCTTCAGGCTTTGCTTCAGTTCGATTTCAAAGGCTCAAAGCATGAAAAACTCTCACATTCTCACTCACTAAGTCACTCTGCCGTTCCTCATCCACGAACTCGAAACCGCCGGTGCCGGTGAAGGACTGATGATGCAGGTACTCGTCCAATTTTCCTTATTTCAATTTCAATTTTCAAAAATTTTCCCCTCTTCAGACCCTTCTCTGCTTTAGACGAATCAGACATTCAGACCCTAAACCCTCAAAGGCTCAAACCCATATTTCTTTTGGTTCAAGGTTTTTAGGGCTCGTAAATTAATTTTTTTTGTTGATCCACAATTTCTTTTCAAAATCACTTAGTCTAAAAATTGTTTAAGTAGATAATAGATTAGAAATTTACAAATTATTTCTTAATATGTTGGTGCAGCATTCCAGCAACTCAGCAAGCAATCGAGCTTGGGGCCCTTATTCGTTATTTTGCCCCGAGCCTTTGAAATATCAGGAACGGTCCTGCCCGTGACTAGGTAAATCAAAAGGTCACATTAACCCGTGACTAGGTAAATCGAAAGGTCACATTTACCCGTGACTAGGTTGTTTGACTTAGTGATCAAGGTATAAACTTTTAAATAATCAAATACATTTTACAAAATGAATTACAAACACATTTATGTATCAAATAGATATCTTACATAAAACATGATAGGTATGTGAGATTAAACGAAAGGAGCATAATTATGAGTAATCAAATGAACGAAATCGATGGAGTTCAAAATCAAATACCGATATAAAATCAGCACACGTTTTCAAGGAACGACATTTGTCAAAGAAATAACTGAAGCCTAACAGTATGAAACGAATAATTTCAAAGACCTAAATGAGGTATAATCCCTTATCTCGAAATCCTTAGCAAGAGAAAGATCCGCAACACGTACGATCGTCCTAACCTTCCTTGTCAAAATCTAAGTTCAAAATATACAACGTAACAAGTCACTAACTAATATTATTCTACTAACAAATTTCTTACGTTCATACTAAATCATAATCCTCAACAATTAACATATCCTAAACGTACACTAAATACTAACTTAAATTACAACTTCCAACAAGTACCTTACCAAATGTACTAAAATATTAATATATATATATATATTTTTTTATAAAATATAAACTTGTTTGGTACAATAAAGTACTCCTATAAAAAAAATTATAAACTTTCATTCACCAAAATTCTAACTTAACAGACTAACAATGTTGTTTTTTTTAAATGTATATATCATTAGTAATCATAGTTATTTTAGATTTTGAATAATAATAATAATAATAATAATAATAATAATATAAACATACACCAAACACACACACACACACACTAACACACGCATTAAACACACACATTCTGTACACATTCATTCCACACACTAACCCACACGGTCAACACACACTAATACACACTTCAAACACACACTCTATACACAGTTAATTAGTATTATATATATATATATATATATATATATATATTGCTTGCTTCCAATCTCTAACCCAAACTACATAGCAATAGCTTAATTAAAATGATACCACAATCAGTTATGAAACATGCATTTATATTCTCATCATCAAAGATCCAAACTGAGATCACTTACAAACTGTTCAAACTCTCTCACTTCCTCTGTGTGGCCGCCGTTTGCTTCTTCTTCTCTTTTTTTTTTCTTTCTTTGTCAATTATTTTATTTATATAAAACTCTATTAGGTTTTCTAACCCTAAACCGAAATCCTAAAGTTAACTGGACCGAAATTAATTAACTAATAATAATTGAGAATTAGATTAAAGTTTTAGTCAAAAGTGGGTCTAGCCTGATCCAATCCAATTAATTACTAAATAGATCCAAAACAATAAGATTAACTGAAAACAATTATAGTATTAATTAAATAGGTCCAAAACAATTATAAATTTTAAATTAACACGAATTAATATATATATATTTTAATTAAATTTATCGGGGTATTACATTGTCTTCCTGTTTTGTTTAAAGGAGGCTGATTTTGTTTCTTCCCACGTTTTGTTTAACTTGTTTGTGTGGGGGGTTTTGTTCTCCAAGACTCATTGTCTTGTGAGAATATTTGGTGAGTGATTTCACAATTGTTTTTATAAAACGATTATTATTTTTAGTGAAATCTTTGTGGCTTGAGGCTAGGTCTACAAGTATTATCTTGTAGATTGATTTTGGTAAACCTTTTGTGATTAATTTCGTACTTTAGTATTAAGTCTTCCGCTGTTTTGTTTTTTCTGTCTATTGTGACTTCCATTGTAGCTTTTTCACAAGCTACATTGGAAACTGCATTAGGCAGTTTGGAGAATCCTAGCTACTTGCGTTCTTACATGTTTATGGTTCTTGATTAGTAGCTTTGTTTCAATTGAGATTTTTATTTCTTAATTTGCTTCTATTTAGATAAAATTATATTGATTTTGCCGGATTTTGATATTTGGTTTTGACACCGATTTTAGTTTTAGTTTAGATTTTTGTGCAAGTTTTTATATTGGTTTTGATATTGATTTTTTTTCCTTTAAAAGTTTGGAGGGGACATTAGACCATACCCCAACCCTTAAATTTTTTTATTATTTTTAATATCTTAAAAGGCTACAATTATATATATATATATATATATATATATATATATATGATGCATTTGGTGTGGCTCGAACAAATGGTGCAGCTAAATGAGGCCTTTGGATAAGGCTTTAACAACAACGATGCCTCCGAGAGTTGTACCCGAAATTCGAGGTGTCTCTAGTGAGACTCGAATACCCAACCTCTCCGTTATGAGAAATGAGCAGTACCAGTTGAGCTAGAGCTCGTTGGTGTTTTGATATTGATTGTTGCTTTTGTTTTTTCAAAACAATTATTTTATTTTCATTAATGTTTTTTTAGTTATAATTTTATTTGTGTTATTTTTTTTCTTCAACGCCGTATTGATTTCAAATATAAAATTTGCTACTCGATACAAATTGGTTTCTTATTTTGCTCTTGATTTTGGCATTTGATCGTTTTAGTTTTTTTATTTCAATTTAAATTTTTGGTATATAATTTCTTGGGTGTGATTTATTGTGTATTAACCTTAAAATACTTTTAATAAATTAAAAAATCTCTACATATTTGTTTAAATACTATTGCTTACAAACATTACTACCAAATGTATGTATCTTATATAAAATATTAATACATAAAATAACAAGTATACTTGATTTAACTTATTTTTTAATTATGAACTAATACAAGGAAAAAAAATGAAATCAAATACAATGTCTTTCATAAGTAGGAAAATGTATACATATAGATTGATCATATCAAGATCGATACAATAGTTGACGTGCAACAACTTGCAAAAAAATAATGAATCATACGAAAATTGAAGTGCAAAGGGTCTTTAGATTGAGAAAGAGGTGAGGGAGAAGAACAATAATTTAGTTCTCATTATGTTATTAATATAACATTAAAATGACCATCAATTGCATTCATTAGAGACAATAATTAATGGTATTGTAATAATAATTCATGTAACCGTAAGAATTATTAATCATTTACTTTGTATTTGAGTAATAATAATAATAAAGTGAACATAATCAATTACTTTCTTAATTGACAACCTTTTAAACTTCATTTTACCAATTTGTAAGTTTTTTTTTGTAATTTAGTTTATTATGACATTAACATACCATTTATGTTTCAATTAATACATTTATATCATATTATATATATATATATATATATATATATATATATATATATATATATATCTCTTATCTTATAAAATAAGTATGTCTCATATTTAATTAATTTGATGAGAAAAGAAAAACTACCCGTGACACTAGTAATAGGTATAGATACACCCAAAATTTATAGTGGGCACAAATGAACATGCCCATTTGAGACCATTAATTATAATGAACTAAATGGGCGTCAATTGGGCACTCACCTTAAAACTTATTCTTTTACTCTTCCAATCTCGCTTTGTTTTTTGCTCACTCAGTTCTCATCATTCGATTTTAGAAATTTT
Organism: Codonopsis lanceolata; assembly: GCA_013146195.2. Classification (NCBI taxonomy): domain Eukaryota; kingdom Viridiplantae; phylum Streptophyta; class Magnoliopsida; order Asterales; family Campanulaceae; genus Codonopsis; species Codonopsis lanceolata. Next base: position 91,956,501 of record CM028384.1, read on the forward strand.
TTCTTGAGCTTTGCCTTCTTTCTTCAAATTTTATTCTTGAAGAAATCCTAGAAAAAGCATAATTTATAGAATTTCACCAGCTGTAGACATCGGAAGGATGACCAAAGAATTGTATGAACTTGGACTTCAAATTTTTGAAACGGGGCTGAGCTTTTTCGAGTAGTGATCCATTATCGTAGATTGGTTTGAGTGATTTGTAAATTGGGACTAGTAAATCTTTGTGCTTCGTTATTGATGATGAATTTATTAGATTTTACTTTCTTTGTCATTTCTCTCTCTCTAAAATTGAAAATTAAAGGATGGAAATAGTAATGGATGAATTACACTTTCTATCTTCACTCTAAGAGTATTGAAAACTGCAAGTAGAATGGATAGTGAAGAAGCCTCGCGTTGGGATGAAACTGTTTTAATGGGAGCGAGAGGGGTGATTTTCCATATGACTGAATTTTAAATTGGGACGCGTTATTTCAACCTTCATTTCCTATCGATTGACCCCTTTCTAAGTGTATCCCCAACCCAAATTTTAAAAAAAACTTGAAACCTATTTGTTGACGATGCCGATTACCCATTTTGCCCTTTTAATTTTTTTCAACAACTTCTTACACAAACCCCCTCTCTAACCTACCCTATCTACACTAACCCCCTCTATACCCCCACCCTCACCAAAACCGTGACCCTTCCCCCCCCCCCATTCACGCTAGAACTGTCAAAATGGGTTGGTGGGGCGAACCAACCCACAACTCACTTCAACCCGCCATTTGGCGAAGTGGGATGAGGCGTGCCTGAAAAATATCAACCCAACCCACCTCTTTTAAGTGGCAGGGCGAGTTAGCCCAACGGACCCAAACCATTTTGACAACTTTAGGTGAGCCAACCCACAACCTACTTCAACCCACCATTTGGCGAAGCTGGGCGAGCAAGCCCAAAAAAATGGCGGATCTAAAAAACACCAACCCAACCCACCTCTTTTAAGTGGCAGGGCGGGCTAGCCCAACGGGCCCAGCCCATTTTGACATCACTAATTCACAAATAGACACACACAAAAAAAATGTGGGAAAGAGACATTCTAAAAACCAACCTAGTCAAACTCATCTTGTTGAAGAAGGATTGAATAGCAGAAGAGATTAATTTCATCAACTTCATCTCCTTCTTATCGATTTAGCATAATGGTGAAAGGCAGGTACAATTTTTTAAAATTTTAAGTTGTGTTTTTGATGTAGCACAAGTATTGGTTGATCAAGCCTTGGTGGAAGATTGCAAGCTTTCTGCGTTTTTGGTGCAAGTCGGGAATTGAAGTTTTGTTTCCTTTTTCAATTAGGAGTCTTAAACAATTACTTAGGGGTATTTTTGGTGTTTTTCTAATTCCGTTTTAATTAGGTTTTTCAGCTTTCCTAGGTAGTATAAATATTTTCTTTGTTATTGTTTAAAAACAACTTTATTATTATCAATTTACGATTGCTTAGCAATTTGGGTTTTCAACCTCTAAGTCTTAATTGGCTTGCAGAAGAGATCTGATTGATTTCTTATCAAATCCTTTGTTCATGGATTCTAATTAAGGTCGAATGTTTCCTTGAATTGTTCGTTTATCTTGTTGATTTCCGTTGCGTTTACATCAGTTTTGTTGCAATGTATGTGTTTATGGTTGATATATCAATTACGATAATTTGTTTTGTTTGATTGTGAGTTGTTTTAGAACCATAGTTTTGCAAAAATGAGGATTTTTTTGGGCAATTTTCGAAAAATGTTTTTCGGAACTGGATGGCTGAAAAAATTGGACTTGTTCGGACCTATGGGGCCGAAATTCATCTTGCTGTTCGGCCCCCTCCAACCGAAAATAGTATTTTTTTTCAGCTGAACAACAAGATGAATTTCCACCCCATAGGTATGAACAAATCCAATTTTTTTAGCCATCCAGGTCTGAAAAATTCACGACGAGGAACTATTTTTTCAGGAAAAAAAAACACTTTCTAAAACAATATTTAAGGCAAAAAAAAAAAAATTTAAACCTTACCACTTATGTGACATTAGCGTTTTTTTTTTTTTTTTTGGTTTCATGTTTGATTTCTTCAAACCTAATGTTGAATCGCTAGGTTTTTTAAGATTGGAAGGTTTTAGGGAAGGTTTTTAGAAGAAAATAAGGGGATGAAAGAGAAGAATAAATCTTAGTATATGAGGGTATATTTGTTGGAGGAAGAAAAATATGCTCAACAATGAAGAAGATGAAGAGATGAGGTAGTTGAGAAAAAAAGAGAGTTTGTTTGTTGGGAAGAAAAGTTGGGAATATGGGGTATATTTGTTTGAGGTGGGAGTATAGTTATATGTTTTTAGGTTTAAGAAAAAAAATGAGGTATACTTATCGGGTAGAAGGGTATAAAAGTCTTTATAAATGAGGGCATTTTTGTCATTAAGAAAAAAAAAAGGAAATGAGGGGTCAACTTGAAGGAAAGGGGAGACTGAATAGGCGACCCTTTTAAATTTAAAAAGCATATTTAGTCTTTAATCTAATTTTAATTATTTCTTCTGCTGTCTCGTTTCGACCGAGTTAAGATCCGACATCCCAGTCCGATCTCAAACTCCAAATTACTAGATCTTCTGTCGTCATGCAGATCCATGAAGCCAGACCTGCCAAGATCTCTTTGATCCTGCTACATCACCACCATTTCCCAGCCGTCAATCTTCCAGACGGTTCCTTCTCAGTCTCTCAGATTCTTCATATAGGAATCCAACTTCTCCCTCTGTTTCAGTGTGGGCATCTTCTTCCTGCCCCGATCTCTCTCAGATCTGACCGTATCCATTATCACTTCTTCATATATATAACAATATTTTTTCACATAAATGTTTAGTATTTATAAGGATAAAATAGGTAATGACATTATTTAACGGATGAACATAACGTCCATCCAAAAATGGGCTCGCTTGCAACTTATCTAATGTTCAGTGGCCTAAATATAGTATCAAATCAACAATTATAAACATATAGACGTGTACGCATGCGTGTAGTGTCTTAAAGGGACTATTGAAGAGCCTTCTTACATTGCCACGAGTTCTTCATTATTTTTTAAGTTATTCCTTGTTAACAATTTTAAATTAAGCATGACTCACTTTTGGTATGACATTTAACTAAAATTGAAAGCTTTCGATGCGTGAACACTTCTTTGAATCAAACTAAGGACTAGGATATGATTTTCAAATGGGAAGAAATAACTAGCCACTCACTAAAGGTTGTCTTCACGACCAAGAAAAATGACCTAATATACAACGACAACGTATTAGTCAAAGAGCTGTGACTCTTTCTTATAGCCGGTTGGTCAAAGAGATGCAACAACTTATTTTCCTTCCAATAGGTTAATGTCCTCGATCAAACTATTTATGCAGGCAAAAGATGTTGAGAGTTTGTCCATACGAGGCATTATTAACATTTCCTTCTCAGGAATAGTTTGATTCCATTCATGCAAGGGGAATTCTCAGCATACCAACTGCCTTGCTCAAAACGTACGTTTTTGGAGGGGGGATTTTCCGTAGACCAACTGCCTCTGCCTCTACCTCCGCCTCGCTTGTAACAAGTTTCTGACATCATCTTTTCCCTTGTTAAGGAAAATAAAAAGTAGAACTGCAAACTCAAAACACAATAGAGACCAACCTACACATAAAAGTAGGTCCAGAAAACTTCTCGTTTCTAAGTTACTGTCTTTCTTTCTTAAAAATGTAGTAGAGCCATTAGCCAACCAGACCAGGGCATTCATCGATATAGGCATCCATTTGAAAGTGTAGAAACATACAGAAGATGAAGTAAGAAAGACTTTGTCTACATTACAAATATAACCCCCCCAACCCACAAAAACAAGCAAAAATTTCTCATTTTCCAACTCCTTTGGAGCCTTGGCTCCATCATCTATATAAGCCTTAAATCCCATACAAGACACAAACTTCTAACCTGGATGGTGAAATTACAAAATGAAGTAACAAAAAAAGATAAAGAAAATAAGACAACACCCTCCCCTCCCAACTAACCTTGATGCTCGGGTCGCTAGCTCTCTCTCTCTCTTAAATTACATTTCTAAATTTTCCTTCCAAGTCCATGTCTCTTATTTTTCCATAGGAAGGAAAATCCCTCCCCCACCCCCTCTCAAAAGAATTTCAACGCTCTCCTTATTGTTCAAAACAATGTAAGGTCCAATCACCCGTCTCATCAATGATGCGAAGTCCGAATGGAACAAAAGGATACCAGAGAGGAGATAGATAGAAATCACAATGTGGAGGGATTGGTTGTTGGATAACCAATAACGCATCATGTATTCAACTCTACACAAGTACCAACTGTGTTTTGTGAACTCAAGAAGATTGTACTGCCAACTTCTGAAGATGCTCAAAAAATACTTGAAGATTCACATCATCCGTGAAAATTACATCCATTCCAGCTGCCACGTCAGCATTGTTATTGTACGTGGCTGATGGGTTCAACTTGGCCAATAAGAATCTTGCCTGCTCAACCATCAAACAAAAGTCGTGAGTTCCGGAAAGCTATATGGTATAGTAAGGTAACATGATATCAAAAACTTCTTAAGAAAGAGAGATAATCATCCCCACATAAACTAGTGAAAAAATAAATGGTGAAAAACAATTAAACACCAGATGAAGTGCCATATTCCGTATCAGAAACTCCACAGTAACTAGATTTCAGAAATGCGAGGGTATTTGATTGGAAGACCAAAAAAATTTTATATGTAATACAGTAATAACTAAAATACCATCGTCCAACATGTTTATTATGTGGAAGACCAAAAAAAATTAACATCAAAGGATAAAAGGTTCCCCCATCAAAACACAACTTATGGTACAGTAGAATGTTGAACATCCACACCAAACCAGTAAGTTAACCATGTTAAATTCAATTGTTTGTATCCCTTCACTAAACTCATTCTGGGAACAGAGGGCTCAGTCTCATTAGATGATATTCTATGATACTATAGGTGTAGCAAGCTGAGTCTACTCTTTAAGTATTTCTCGGAATCGAGCTTGACTCGCTAAAGAGACCGACGAACAGAGCTTTTGCAAGCTAGGCCAAGCTTTTGGAAAGAGGAATAGCCTTAATTGGTTCCCTTCTTTCCATTGATTGACAGATGGAAGTGCCAAGGTGCATATTGAGGGCTGGTTCTCACATTTTGAGGGCCCTATCTCAAATTATAAATTAGGCCCTAAATTGATAAATATTAAAAATAAATTACAAAGACTACCAAATTACTACTTACCAAAGCATATTAATGACCAAATCAAAACCCAAACACAAACTCACAAATTGTAGTCACATTGTCACCAAAAATACCAAAATTGAAATGAGTTAAAAAAATCCTGAAAATAGTATATCAAAGCATTTTTTAAAAATTTATTTTGAATGAATAATTTTTTTGGATGAAGGGAATACATTTACCAAGTTACCAACAAACAGTCAAGCGATTGAATCTGCGAATAAACCAAATCTTCGAGATCATGGATGTCGAGACTCTCGTACGGTGACCGTCTTTTATTTATGCAATAATAATTGGACCAAGTTCATATGAATTTTCTATGAATGATTTTAAGATTTAAAAGTCTTTTTTGAGAAAAATTATATGCATAAGGAAGACCGGTTAGTCAAAATGTTGCTATGTTGACAAGAGTTTTTAATTTTTTGAAAAAATAAACTTGAGGAGAGATTGAACCTAAGATCTAACAATTGGTGAAACTCTTGCTCTTCCACTAAGCCAACCCTTTAAAGTTATGCTATTATTAGTGAAATAATTCTAATAAATAAATAAAGTTGGACTCTACATAACTATTTTTCCATAGAATTGGGCCCCCTAATTTTGGGGCCCTGTTCAATGGGCCACCTTGCACATGCTCAGGCCGGCCCTGGATTTCATTAGGAAGAAAGAAACAGATGTGAAGATGCATCACGTATCCACCACATATCTAAAAAAATAATATCAATAACCTGATACGTTTCAAACGTATCTGGCACACACCCAAACATATGATGTATACCTGCACCCGATATGTATCAGATGCCACCACAGCGTCCATGTTGGGGTATAAAAAAAGCACATTGAAGGTGAAAGTTGATGTCTATATAGAGGGACAAAAGTCAGTCTGCTCTCTCCAGACTACCTAGAATTTCAACTCCTTTCTCGGCTAGCTTGGGGTTAAGCATTCAGCTAGACAGGGACAACGTGGTCCAAGTCTTCAAGCTAAATTTGAAAAACTAAAACTTAAAACCCTGACACGGATTTAACTCTAATATTAGAACTTGCGAGTGAGAAAAAAGTTACATTTTGTTTAGATAAGCAGCCCTGTAAACAACAGCAAGGTAAATCTTGATTAAGAAAATTAGAAACTTGATGACCTGGGAGCCATGTTGATCGCACACAACCAATCTTGGGACTGGAAATCGGTCCCGAATTATCATCTGGGCATCATCATGAGGAGCTTGGAGCAACTGCGCAAATGCCTACAACAGAGGGAAAAGAGATTCATTGGATGAAAAGAAATAAAGAAGCGAAAGAGAAGCCTTGGAAACATAGAAAAGATGGCTCTCTTTGAAAGTGAGCATTCCAAGAAGGCCTGAGTTGCAATAATTTCATTTTGATTTTAAAATAATATTTATAGAAGGTAGAAATAGAGAAGCTGAAGGGTTATATGCATTGTTACAATAAAATAAAAAGAATCACAAGTACTGATAAACATACTCCTTCCTTGGGTTGAGCAATAACAAACAAACTAGAGAGGAAAGAGGATCGCTTCTAGAACCATTATGAAATCAATTTTGGAAGAACGCAGCTTAGCCACATTATATAAAAGTTAAAGGAATGTGACTGCTGAAAAAAAACACCTCGTACAGAAACGATTAGCGTAGGAAGGATACCAAGCTGGTAGATAAGTTCTAGAACCAAGATGGCCTTCCCTCCTCTTATTTATATGCCCATGACATGGGTACATGAATGACGTGTTACTTTTTACTCCAATTTTTTAATCTTTTTCGGCATTGATCAAACATAGGGGGGATGATGGGGGGAAGATATTTCTTTTCCCTTAAATCCACTCTGCCCACCCCCTAATAACTCCAGTGTACCTCATAAGACTATGCAAGATTCATAACATCTCGAAAATAAATCTTGCATACATGGTATCCAAATCAAAATTCATAACCCCACATGATGAGGTCTGGAGTATTCCAAGATCAACCACATAGATTCTTTAATAAGTTGGATAAAACGTAGCTATAAAGTCTGTCAAGTAGTCATGAAAAATGAAATGAGTAAACATCCATTCTGACTTTGAAGAAATCCATTCTTCACAAGTTCTTTTTTTTTTTATAAAGGTAATTGTATAGATAGCAAAGCGCCAAAAAAGGTGACGCGTCCATTCTTCACAAGTTCTTTTGGTGCACAAAGTCAGCTGTGCCTACGGCCCTACTGTTAACTCTTTTGTAGAACTTGTGGATAGTTTTTCTGTGATCTAATTTTCTTTTCTTTTTTGTGGAACCCCCAGTGTACACAGGCTGCGTCACTTGGTTTGGAGCTTTTTGGATATATATTCCTATTTACTTATCAAAAAAAAAAAAAAGAAATGAAATGCACATACCTGGTGCTCTGGCTGATTCTGGTAGCCCATGTTCCTCCACTGAGCTATTGTCATTCCGTGGAAAATAACTACACTGAAATACGAATCCAGCAGTAGGATTCGATCAGCTGAAATAGACGCCACATCCAACAAAGCCGGTGAAGGCAAAGAATTAAATGAATATGATATCAGTGATGGTTGAATCATGACGGCAGCATTTGTTACATTCTCTCGGTTTAACATTATCCGGAAATACGCCGTTTCATCTGGACTATTATTAAATACCTGCCAGCCCAAAACGGAAATACATAGAAATGAAAAGAAAGAAGAGAGATTACATCAATACATACACACATCTAACAGGTGGAACATGGGAACTAAAAGTCAACGTTACCTGCACAAACTGTGATCGCCGTAGATTAAACATGAATTGGGGGAATAATGAAAAACAGGGATTTAATGTAAATGAGGTAGGATCATCTTTTCGGTAGTCACCAAATTTGGAGCATAGACGGATAAGGTTTCTATCTAACCACCTCGTGGCATCAAAACCTTCCTGCAAAATTAAACATGCACCAACAGCTTTGTTAGCCTAAGTTTCATACTTTCATTAAAGGGAACAAATAATAATACAGCCAAAACCCTATATACTATAGTCCTCATCTCATTCTTCTTCTTCCTATTCTTTTTTTCCTTCTTTCACATTCTTTTTTAACAGTCACAACTAAAAGCAGGGTTGAAATATGTTGTCGGGAATATTGTGTTAAGGTCAAGATTCAAATTAGTTCTATTAAACAAAAAAGAGAATGTGAAGAAAGCGATGGTTTATTGCAGACGAGTAATACAGCATAAGCAATATGAACGTCATATTCAATTTGTTGAGCTGATGTACGAAAGCAACATTTCCCTTTATGACACCATTGACAGAATACACATGAGATGACCTAAGTGGGATTTCACACCACTAGCCTGTAGTGCAACACCTTATAAAACTCAACCACAGTGGAATCATTTGCAGTGCATGCTCGTCATACAGGTTGGATGAGAAATCTGTATGTGATAGTGCAAAAATTCAGGAAGGGTACTTGACATAGTGAGTACCTCCATCTCCATTTTATAAGAAGTTAATCTTGCCATTACTACCGCAGCTGTTTCTTGATCAAATCCTTGTATCAGTTCCTGGAAAAAAAATACCATCATAAACATTAACCTTTGAGCTGATCAGATTCCTGTTCAAGCCTAGAACAAACTGAAATCCAACAATTTGTACTAAAGCGCTTGCGAGGGAAACACGCACCAAATGAAACTGTTACAATGTTCATTTACCAACATGAGAATACATATATAGACACCGATCACCTTATGGGTTTTAACATATCTGTTGCAAAAAGGGCCCATTCTAGGTAATGAAATTACTAAACACATTCAGGTCAATCGCTCTCATCATTTAAAGGTTGAAAAGGCCGGGGGGGAGGAGACAATGATACACAGTTGGTATCTTTTCTATCTAAATTCCTGTAGGACTTGGGGACAAAAAAAAAAAGCGCTTTAAATCAGGCCCTGCTAAAAGAATACTCCTATTGAGTGTAGATTTAAAACAACGTGATGACCATTCAGACAAATATATAAGCTTTTGCTATAGTGGTTCTTAAAAAAATTCACTAATGGATTACTCATTTTAAGAAAAAATTGGGGGGCTCTTTGTCCAGTAATCATATTTCATGATATTTGGTGTATGGTTGTCGGCATGCACTTTCTTTTTAACAAGCCAATATATTCTTTATCAACATCAGAATATACCAGAAACAACAATCTACACAGATAATTTTGCAGCTTCCCATAAAGTTCTAATGTATGCATCTTTCCCATCATCGGTACTAACCAAGGCCACCATATTATTTATGCTCAACTCAACAACTTCACAATAATTTTGAAAAGGGGTTAGCAATAATAACTTCAGAAGAAGGTTTTCCTGAATGGAATCCTTTGGAAAGGGTTTAGCAATAATAAATTCTCAGATAGATCATATTGTCACATTATACAGCGGAGAGTGAGTTGTGTATTCTCAACCTGTTTCACCTTTCTTGGGCTGTACCCTTTTCCATCAAGGAACTTCTCAGCTGGTCTCTCTATAAGTGTAGAAGGAAAAGTTGGGTCTGGGATGTTTCTCACTAGGGAATTTGTTGGATTTTGTGGAGGGAAAGGAACCTGAGAGCTTTTGAGAATGCTGAGTTGTCTTGTCTGTTCACAAGTTAAAGGAGTCCCTGCTTTATACTTTATTCTTCTTTCTTTTTTTTTGATAGGTAAGTGTGACCCCTTCGTATGGGGATTGGAACCAAGGACCTCAACGTCTTTGCCTAAGTGCCCTTGTCATCTCTCCCACCCATTGGGGTTGCTTTATACTTTATTCTTTTGGTGCAGGAAACGGTTCCGTCGGTTATTTCCTTTGTAGAGTTAGTGGATAGTTTTGGTTTTAGCTAGTTTAACTTTTTTGATATACCTTTAGTGTACTCAAGACGTGTCACCTGTTTTGGCACCTTTGTCTATATACTGTCTTTCTTTCTTTTTTTGATAAGAATAAATAAATAGAAAGGCGAGAAAACAGGTGTCGCATCCTTTGATAAGTAAGAATAAATATATATGTCTTACTTATCTTCATAAGAAATTATTTAAAAAATTGAGAATATCAGATTCTGCTTCTCTACATTACATTCTTAATAGATTTTATCAGTTTAAGAATTATCTCGTTCGTCAAACAATAAACTTTGGTAAGAATGATCCTGAGCTCCCCTGGTTACTTGTTTCAGTCATATTGATATTGCATTACAAGGTGCGATCTGACAAGGAATTGCAAGCTGCGATCTGACAATGTCGTGAACAGGTTTTAAGATTATGAAGATGATAGCGATCGTGAACAGGGTTTGAGTGGGAAGGGGATAGCGATCATGAACAGGGTTTGAGTCGACAGTGCGATAACTAGGGTTTGAGTCGCTGAAGGAGTTGCGACGTGGTTTGAGGTTCACCGTCTAGGCAGAGTAGCTCGGCAAGACTAGGCGACCTGTTCTGTCCTTTCGCCGCCGCCGGGTAGTCGCCGTAGAGTCCACACGCGCCTCACGCGCCGGCGCGTGGCCGGAAATTTTCGCCGGAACTTCGCCAGTGTCTCAGTCAGGGTCGCCTGAGGGGGAAGATTGCGGCTTGGTGGTTGGATTCGACTTTGACTTATCTATAGATACTGTTCATTTCCGTCTTATCCTTATTTGGGCTGCTTATGATTTCTGAGGTTGATCTTTAAGTTTTTAGTTATCTTGGTTTTTAAAAGAAGATGGTCGATATTCAAGGAATTTCCTCCAATAGTGACAGAACTATTTTCCAGTGTGGGAGGAAGACTTTTGATGTTTTCAAATTACAGTCTAAGGATCAGGTGGTGTTCAAGATAGTGGAGAGGAGCAGAGGTAGATCTCATGACATTGTTCTCTCCCATTTTGAGTTCGATAGATTGTGTGAATGGTTTAGCAGATTTTCAACCTCCAACGCTATCTGGTGGAAGAAGTGGCAAGGGCAGAAGAGAGAATTTATTGTCGCCAAGGAAAAGAATGCTGCAGGAGTTTTCATCAGAGTCCTGGTGAGAGGTTCGAGGAGGCCGGGGCATATTTGCGTCCCTGAGAATTCTGGTGAGTCAGGTTGGGTTTGGGTGGCTGAAAAGCTTCGTCGTTTTGCCGGAGTTCTTAATACCAAGGAACATGGTGTTCTTAGTAAGTCTTTCAAAGAAGCAGCCGACATCTCTTCTTGGCCCGTTCTCGAACATGTGTTTTCGAAGGGAAGTGGTGTAGGGCCAGTAGATTTTGAGGTGGAGGAAGAGTCGTGTTCTGGTAATATTGCGTTCCTTGGTCGTTGTTTGGTGGGCAGTGTGGGGGGCAAGCAAGATTTCACTTCAACTAAGGAGGAAGTGCAGAGATGGGTGGATGTTCATTGGAAAGTTGCTGGAGGAGTTAAAGTCCATGAACTCAGTGGGAATTCTTTTTTAATGACTTTCCCGTCGAAAGAGGAGGCTAGCCGTATTATCAACTTCAAGAAATGGGTGGTGAATGGGAGGCCTCTGCATTTGGAGTTTTGGCAGAAGGAGGTGTCATGTTTTCGGGAAGGGCGGGTAGGGCATAAATTGGAGGAAGTGTGGGTCAGGGTTTGGGGGCTCCCTCTTCATCTGTGGAGCAATTCGGTTTTTGTGAAAATTGGAGATTTCTGCGGTGGTTTTGTGAAGGTCGATGTTCCTACGGAGGAAAAGACAGAGGTGAGATGGGCAAGAATTTTGGTTAGATTAAAGGAGAAGTTGCCATCCTCGGTGCGAATTAGTGTGGGTAATAGTGTCTTCGTTATTCCTGTTTGGTCAGAAACAGTGATGCTAAGGGACTGCCAGAAAGGCGGGGCTGTAGGTAGGAGTTCGTTGCCGGTTGAGGAAACGAATTTGGAGAAGGAGGGTGGAACTCACACGAGCTATAAGCAGGGGGGTGGGATAGGGAGGCACAAGGTAGAGTATGGCAGGGGACCTCGTCCCAGGGATCAAAGGTTTTCAAATTCAAATTTAAAATCCCGTGGTCAAAACGTCGCATCTTCGAAGGGAAAGGGTTCTTTTGTAAAGGGCAAGGTATCGAGTTACGGTGGTAGACCTGGGCTTTATTCCAAGGGGGATGGGTCTAGTAGAGGCCCATTTCTTAGAAGTGGTCGGGGTAAGGTGCAGGCCCCTATCAAATCAAAGATGAAAAAGGCCCGGAGAAGGAAGTCACAGATGGGCATTGTCTGGGCCGTATAAGTCCAATATCCTGAAATTTCTTTGCGCAATATGGGTAATGGAGAGGGTCGGTGCGAAGGTAGACCCGATTGTCTTCGTGAGAGACATGGGAGTCAACACATCCTATAGTTTGTCGAGCTCTAGCTGGCGAGAATCGGATAATTTCGAATGCCGGGATGGCGAGTGGTCGCCGAGTTCGCAAGCACAGACAGAGTCGGAGTCTAGTAGGAAAAAGCAGGAGGGGCGTGATGGTTTAAGGGAGGCTAGTCCGACTCAGGCTGGTTTTGATTGTGGGCCCGAGGAGTGCTGTTTCGCAGAATCACAGTCGCTACATGTGTGTCTTTGGGGAGACATTAGGGAAAGGCTTGAGGAAGGAACCTATTCACTGCACCCTATTACGATTATCTCTCCGAGTTGGGCGGTGTGGTGAGTTGCGGCATCTTGGTTCATTCATTGAGGCGAGAAGAGGTAGTGGAGCCGTTGGCTCACAACCCATTATTGAAGGGAGAGATGAGGTTGTCGGCTCGAGAGATGCACCGGTCCTCCATCGCAATTTGTCCGAGGGTAATTTCCCAGCATGGTGACGAGGTGGAGTCACCGGGTTCAATGCGTATGAAGGGGCTTCGACAGAGGCAGCGTCCGGAAGTGGGGCCTTGCTGCGATAAGGTTAGCCAAGAGGATTCACTTCCGAGCCGATTGTTTGCACTCCTCTTGCGTGGTCCATCCGGAGGAGTTGGAAGGAATTGAACTCATTTCCCATTTGGAGGCAACACGGACATTTCCTTGTGGGCTAGTAGGAGAGCTAAGGGGTTTGGGCGTACACAGGGGTGTCTGTTCGGGATTTGAAGATAAGATTATGGAGCTTCTCTTGGATATAGAGAAGAAATGGAGGTCGACAAAGACAACAGCAATAAGAATTCGAACAAGACGAGAGCTAGGGGTAAACGTGAGTGAGCGGCTATCTTTGTAGTCTCAATTTTGATATTCCGGGAGGGTCGTGGGTGAGGGAGGAGGAACAGGAACTTATCGTATAAGTTTATCATGGCGTTACGCATTGTTTCATGGAATGTGTGGGGTCTTAATAATCGAGAAAAGAGGATGATAGTAAAGGCCGCTTTAAGGAGATGGAAGCCTCGTGTGGTGTGTTTGCAAGAAACAAAAATGGGAAGTATCGACAAAAGAGCGATCAATAGCATTGGAGGTGATAGATGGTTTGACCGAATTTCTTAGGGTCGAATGGGTCGGCGGTGGTATTCTAATTATGTGGGATAGAAGGGTGGTGACAAAGTTGGCGATAGAGTGTGGGGTATATTCGGTCTCTTGTTTACTAAAAATGGTTGACTCGGATAAAGAGTGGGTTTTTTCGGGAGTATATGGTCCATGTTCCGTTAATGAGCGTGGTGGTTTGTGGGAGGAATTGAAGCACATCAGATCGAAATGGAATGCTCCGTGGTGCTTAGGGGGTGACTTCAATGTAGTTCGCTTTCCTCAAGAAAGATCGGGGCTCTAGTGGTTTCACTCGAGCAATGCAGAGGAGTTCAATGATTTTATTAATGAGATGGAGTTAGTGGACTTTCCATTATCGGGAGGAGAATTCACTTGGTTTAGAGATGGAGACAGAATCGGTTTTCTCGGATAGACGATTTCTATCTTCCTCGGGGGGTTACCATTTTCAGCTTCCTCAGATTAGCCTCCCTAGAGTGGTGTCGGACCATGTCCCTCTGATGCTAGAATGCAATGGGATATCGAAAGGAAAATCCCCCTTCAAATTCGAGAATATGTGGCTGAAGGCTCCGGGATTTGTTGAATGGGTTAAGTTAAAGTGGGACTCGTATATTGTGGCCGGTAATCCTGCTTCATTTTGGCTAGAAAACTAAAAGCCGCTCAAGGAAGATTTAAAGATATGGAATAGAGAGGTTTTTGGAAGACTGGAAGTTAAGATTAAGGAAGTGATGGCGAGATCGGTCGTTGGATTTGAAAGCGTGCTCGTATGGTCTAAATGATGTTGAAGAGCTTCGCCTGCGCTCTTAGGAGAGAATTAGGGAGCCTTCTTCTAAGTGAAGAAATCAGGAGACAAAAGTCCCGAGTTCGGTGGCTCAAAGAAGGCGATCAAAATACTAAGTTCTTTCACGAGCGGCAAGCTTGCATAAATCGGCAAACCATATCAAAAACATCACGGTTGAAGGATCGTTGCTAGTTGACAAAAAGCGATATAAAGCAAGGTGTAGTAGATTTCTATTCTAGACTCTTTGAGGATCAAGGAGAGTGGCGGCCTAATCTTGATGGTGTCTCTTTTAAAGTGTTAGAACAGGAGGATAGTCGGCTTTTGGAGGATGGTTTCTCTGAAGAGGAAGTGGTGGCAGGCGGTTGAGTGGGGACAAAGCAAAGCCAGGGCCGGATGGATTCACAATGGCGCGTTTATTTAAGGTAATTAAACCGAGAGGTTATGGAGGTTTTTCACATTTCTATGTTAATAAGGGATTCGAGAAAAGCTTCAATGCTTCGTTCATAGCCCTAATTCGAAGAAAAAAGGAGGCGATCGATTTGCGTGATTTCGTGCCTATCAGCTTAGTAGGCGCATTTACAAGTTGCTGGCCAAGGTTCTTGCTCTACGCTTGAGGAAGGTGTTATTTAAGATTATATCGAATCTCAACATGCATTTATAGGAGGAAGGCGATTGTTGATGCTTCTTTCATTGCGAATGAAGCCCTTGATGACTCAATAGTGGTGCCCGGGGCTTTTGTGTAAGTTGGACATGAGAAGGCTTACGATCATGTTAATTGGGATTTCCTTATGTACTTGATGGGTAGAATGGGTTTTGGGGAGAAGTGGAAAAAATGGATATACTTTTGTATCTCTACGGCTCGCTTCTCGGTGTTGATTAATGGAGAACCCGCCGGATTTTTGATAGTTCGAGGATTACGCCAAGGAGACCCTCTATCTCCATTCTGTTCATTATTGTTATGGAGGCTTTGAGTAAGCTTATGGATAAGGCAGTTTCGGGGGTTTTATTCGAGGGTTTGAGGTGGGGAGGAGAGGAGATGAGGTGGTCTCGGTTTCCCATATTCTTTTGCGGATGATACTCGGTTTTATGTGATGCTAAGGCTACTCGGTTAGGCTACCTTCGCCTCTTATTGGCGTTCTTCGGATGGTGTCGGGCCTTCGGGTTAATATAGCTAAGAGTGAAATTATTCGGTTGGGGGGTGGAGAACATAGATTTTTAGCTTCTTGGTTTGGATGTAAAAGCGCTCAACTTCCTTCTTCTTATTTGGGCTGCCCTTGGAGCTCCTTTTAAAAAGAAAAACACACGAACACGATCTGGAAAGATTTGAAAGACGTTTGGCTGGTTGGAAAGCGGTTGCTTTCGAAAGCAAGGCGGCTCACTCTAGTCAAAAGTACTGTCGGCCTCCCTACTTATTTCATGTCCCTCTTAGTGATGCCTTCTTCGGTTTGTGACAGCCTTGAAAGATTGGAAAGAGACTTTTTGTGGGAAGGTTCGGATGAGGAGCGCAAGTATCATCTTGTTAAATGGGATAAGGTTCGGGCTAACAGGAGAGATGGTGGTTTAGGGATCAAGAATCTAAGAGTTTTCAATTCTTCCTTGCTTGCTAAGTGGTTATGGAGGTACATGACCGATCGTGTAGGGTTGTGGAGGAAATTGGTAGGATGCGGATATGGGAAGGCGTAAACATATGGACCCCGAACAAGATTTCGACATATGGGGTGGGAGTTTGGAAAGGGATTCGTAAAGGTTGGGAAGCTTTTGTGAGACACGTCTCTTTTGAAATAGGGAATGGATCCACTATCCGTTTTTGGAAAGATAGATGGTGTGGGGAGGTGGAGTTATGGAGACTATTTCCGGATCTGTTTAATTTGATAAGAACTGTTTGGTAAGCTCGCTTCTTCAAGTTCGGGGGGATACCGTGGTGCGGAACCCTACGTTCCGTAGATGCTTACAGGATGGAAATGGATTCTTGTGTGGAATTCTTTGATTTGGTTTATAAGCAACAAGTGGGAAGAAATGGTGAGGATGCGGTTAGGTGGGAGGGTAACAGAGGAAGAGTGTTCTCGCTAAGTCCGTCTACTCCCGCTTGCTGAATGCAAGAAACAGCATTTTCCCTTGGAAGTTGCTGTGGAAGACTAAAGCTCCCAGTCGTGTAGGCTTCTTTGCTTGGGAGGCTTGTCATGGAGCCATATTAACCGGGGATAATCTGAGGAAGCGGCGCAAGATTTATGTTAACTGGTGTTACATGTGTAAAAGGAGAGATGAAAGCGTGGATCATTTGCTGATTCATTGCCCCATGGCGACAGATTTATGGAATTGGATTTTTGGCCTGTTTGGAATTGCCTGGGCTATGCCTAGATCAGTTTTGGATTTATTCTTGAGCTGGTCTCTATACAAAAGAAGCAGGAAAAATTCTCTATGGGAGGCTACTCCATTGGCGGCTTGTTGGGTCATTTGGAAGGAAAGGAATAGGAGGGCTTTTGATAACGAGGTAGGGTCTTTAGAGAAGCTTAAAGATACTTGGCTACGCACTATTTCTTCTTGGTGCCCTGAGTCAGTGGACCGTTCCCAGACTCCTACTCACTATCTAGAAGTGATAAGGAATTCCCTCCAGCTCGTGTAGCTTGAGATCTCTTGTATCTTCTCTTTACTGTACATAGGCCGCGTCACCTATTTTGACGCTATTCGTATATAATACCTTTACTTATCAAAAAAAAAAAAGAATGATCCTGATATAGATGCTGCTTCACTACGTTACAGTTTAAGAATGATCCAGGTATAGAGTCCAACAATGAACTTAGGGGGGACATGGCTGCTCGTCATGGCATGAAGCTGGTTTAATATATACATATCAATGGTTATAACTAAGTTTACTGCATATAAAACTTGATGCATGATTGATTTTTCCCGAAACAATACTAAAGTAATAAAGAAATTCAGTACTTGATTACAGAAGAGGTCACGCTCATAAATGTCAATAAGCAATGACCCAGAAAAAAATGCTATCAGAAAAATAAAATCACATCGCATATGAATGCATGACAAGCGTATTGATATGATTAATAAACTAAACTAATAAAACAGCAAAATCAAAAACTCAGGACAATTCAAAAGGTCCCTTACAGCTTCAACATTTTGTTCTAATTGATAATTCTGAAATGCTAATAACACAATGCCTCGTTGGTGAGATCTTGATAATGGAACTGTTGTCTTAACTCTTAAAGAGATAGAAGAAGCCTAATTGCAAGCCTTAACTAGATTTAAATAATTTTTTGGTCCCTCCACTTTAACAAAAACATTTATTTGGTCCTATCACTTCAAAAAAAAAAAAAAGTTTGGTCACATATGTCGGGTTACTTGGTTAGATCCCCCCCTCTGTTAACGATAAAATTTTCGTCTATTTTTTTAAATGCCCAAAGTACCCTTAATTGCATTAAAATCAATCCAATCTGCACTATCTCACTGCACTGTATAACCTTCTTTCCACTACACACCCCCCAATCAAACACCAAGCAACTTCGCTCTTTTCTGTGAAGAAAGGGGAGAACTTTTCACTGGAAAAAGAGAGCCAAGGGAAAGCGGACCCCGTCAGCAACAAGCAAGGTTAAATTTTGTCTTGATCGCAAAGATGTTAATATTAAGAACTTCCTTCCATGTTTCCTTCATCTTGATGGGCAGGGGCGTTTGAGATGTTAGTATAGATAATTCTAGTACTATATCCATTATGTTGATTGATTTAGATTTTGAATTTCACGTAAGTACCTGTGCCATCGAGGTTAAGTGCTGATTATGATTTCAACTTCCAATTAAACACGAGTACAAAAGCATAGAAAGATAATATGCATGCTTAGAAACTTTTGATCCTTGTGGCTAATTGAGATGTCCAAGTGCCTTTTCTCTCTCTCTCTCTCTCAACATTTCATTTCCAACGCCAAAAGTATATCCATCCACCCATCCACCCATACATATATTATATATACTTCCTACCAATTTAATTGAAGACCCTAACTTATACGAACACATCTCTTTCTTCTAAACCGATTTGGATTTTGTCTCAATTTCCCCCATCTTCCAAAAATTCCTTTTTTATTGATTCTATCAAATCATTAAATTCATTAGGGTTTAGGATTAGGTCCCCCCTCCCTCAATTTCAAACAATTAAAGTTCATCCAGCACCAAATCAGCGAAACATAAACTTCCCCCAATCCAATCAACTGAGGCCGAAGAAGCTCTGAGTCTCCGACGACTCCCACACATCTTCACCAAAGTTCACGAGCTCCCTTTCTACTCCGACACCAACGTTGTCATCCACGAAACGTCAGAATCTCTTCAATTTGTTGTCTACACCAACGACAATATCAGCCGCGACATCCGTGCCCATACGATTGAGATCGACCCAGGAGTTAGAATTGTTGTTCAAGGGACACACTTGTTTACTTCTTCTATGGGTGAGATGGAGCTTGATGTTTGGCGTGTTCATCTACATACGTCTACTGGGCCAGAGCTTGCTACGGCAGTTTTTAGTGACAGGGAGCTGGTGGTGACAGCGCCAAAAGAAGGAAACTTGGATAATGATGAGGATGATCAAGAGAGCGGGAATGGAGATAAAGTTTGGGAAGAAGGTAACAGGGTAGGACGGTTTGTTCTTGTAAAGTAAGAAGATCATTATTTTTCTTTGCTTTTTGTTCAGTTCAGTAGGGGTACTTTGGGCATTATCAAAATAAATTAGACAGAAATTTTAATGTTAATGGAGGGAGGGGAATCTAACCAAGAAACACGACATATGGGACCAAACTATATTTTATTTTAAGTCGTAGAACCAAATAATTGTTTTTGTTAAAGTGGAGGGACCAAAATGTTATTTAAATCCCTCAACTATTATATATGCAAGCCGCCTAGAGCTGTCAAGTGGGCCGGGCCAAAATAGGATTCAATCCCGACCCATACGCACTTCGGGCCTATGGGCCAAAAAAATAACTATTTTTTTATTTTAAAAAAAACCCACAAATTAGCTAATAAAAGTTATATAACACATCAAAAGTTCAAAACACACATACTTACTAGTCTAACTTACACAATTACAAAACAAAAGTGCAACCAAAGCAAATATAAACAAAGGTACTAAGTTCAACAATTAAACAAAACAGAAACTAGAAAAACTATAATGTTACAGACCAAAGAAAAAATACATGTGCTACTTGAAAGGTATTTTTTTTTCAAAAAAGGTATAACCAAATTGAAGTTCATCATACTGTCCCCAATTTTCTAATATATGTTTTCTGAGGATAGACAAAGTTTTTCGGGTTCTAGTTTGCAAAACCATACTAACTATCAAATGTTTATTTTTTGATTCGCCCGACACAATCTAGTATTTAAAATTTATTTCTTATCAAGTTTATACTATTGAGGTTTTTTATTAGCTAATATCAGATAGAGATATTAAACACAACCATACTAAACTAGATTGGAACTTGGAAGATCAACTTCAGTTCCTCTTTGTAAGTATCACTTCCATCAATTTAGAATATGAGTTTCAACCAAAAAGAGAACAATGATTTGGAAATATATCATACTGTGTCATAAATTCATCCAACTAAAAAAAAAAGTAGTTTAAATGAATGTACGATAGTTTTTGCTTTTTAGGTTTTATGTTTTAGTTTTAAATTTTTAAATTAAGTTTAACTTTATGATCAGGCCGGGCTTGTCGGGCTTCTCAAGATCGGGCCTGGACATCTCTAAAGACGCCTGGTTAATCTATCATGACAGCTCAACTCAGCATTCATCCAAATTGATTGGGGTCGGCATAATGTAATATAACAAACAAAGGAAACCAACTAGTGATGATAATAAATATATGACATTCCAAATTTACCTTCTTTGTAAATCAACTGTACAAGTATCTTTGAGTTCATATTTGGACAATATTATAGGAAATATTTCATGGTAACAAAAACTTATGTCGATAAATATTGAAGCTATAACTATCTTACCTCCGAACCAACAGTACTATCTACCCATCTTCTTGTGAGGGTTGTAACTCGCAACTTTGTTTGACCGTCTATACCCTGGTAACTGCAGAAAATCATAAACAGCAAATTTCAAGAGCAATGTTTTTCGTTTAATTTGAAAGGTGAAAGCAAGTGACGAATGATGAACTGTGCAAGGAAAATATCCTTAATCCTTTCGCAATCACCCCACAAGAGTAGTTTCGTGAAACTGTTAACTTTATTATAGCTGGGCGTTTTGGGGTATCAGGTTTGTGTACATAAGTTGTGTGCCCATTTATGCACACAATTTATTACTCCCACCGTTCCTAAATGCTCCTTTGTTTCACTCAAAGAGTCCTCATTTGAAAAGTTTAATAATTAAGAGATAAATTAATGTCATTGGAGTTGGTCATAATTACAAAAAATACTTAAAACATAACCGGCAAGCTTACAACAGTAAAGTTGAAAGCTTAAGAATATTGTAAGCTTAATTTGTGAAAGTGGACACCTTATGCGAAACATCTCAAAATAGTATATTCGACTCTTTACTGGAACGGAGGGAGTAATTGTCCGCCTTTCCTCTTTTGTCCGTTCCAAAATAATTGTCCTCTTTCAAAACTTTTATTTTGAAGAAAACACTTTTACCAATTTACCCTTACTTTTCTACCTACTCTAATTATGGCCACATGCCCAAGGGAATTAAAAGAAACCACAAATTACACCGATATTTATAATATCGGTCAATTACTTTTCCTTAGACAGTGTGCCGGATCAAAGAGGACAATTATTTAGGAACGGAGGGAGTAATAAAAGTTAAGATTTAAAGAGAAGTACACAACATAGCAAAAGAAGCACAATTACCAAACACCTTTGGATGGGAGTCTCACAACCCTAACAACGATACTAGCAGTCATATTGAAAGGGCAGGGTAGGGCAGGACAGGAGGTATGCTAAAACTTTTAGATTGTTCAATCATAATAGACAAAAAGAAAAGCACAGATGGGTGTGTCCAAACTACCTTGTAAGAGTCTGTATGTACAACTGTGGATTTACATTTCCTGAAGGGTCTGGCTTTTCACTGGACGAAATATCAAAGAAAACAGTCAAGCAAGTACTTTTGTCCAGCCCACAAAGCTTCCAAGCCGTAGTATTTCCCTGCCCAATTACTGTGCTGGCAACAGCAGGTCCCTTCTGCAAGACATTAATTTGTGAGGGACTTGCAAAAGATTATCCAAATCAAATTCTATTGTTCAGTAAAAGCAGTAAAAAGATGCCCAGTTTGAGGTTATCATGTTGAACAGAATCAGGTTAGTTAGCATTCAAAGGACAACCTTCTCCAAAGATGTGCAAGGTCCAATGATCCCTTGAATTTTGATATCCTTTGAACAGTTGATCTCAAGCGTTCCACTGAAAGTAATGAACTCGCAATGAGTTGAAAGAATTATAAAAGCATAAATGCAATAATTTCTGGAATTAATGTGTTTCTACACAGGCGGTAAGCTAAGCATGTTTAGGCACAAATGACGAACAGAAAACAGATGCAGAGACAACCATGCGAAGTTGCTAATGGATTGTTTTGGAACACCTAAATATCAGACCCGGGTACATGATATAGTAGGGATATCAACAGAAACACAAAAATTTGGCTCCGAAACCCAGTGCTGGTTATAAGGCAATGCCCGATGTATTGAACACTTAATACCAATGGAAATGGAACCCAAGGGGTGGGAGAGATGGTAAGGGCACTGAGGCAACGACCTTGAGGTCCTTGGTTCCAATCCCCATACCATCAAGGGGTCATAATTACCTATCAAAAAAAATACTGATGGAAATGGAAAGGGCAAATATTTGTAATGTGATGATCCTATCTCAACATCACAAAAT
This sequence comes from Codonopsis lanceolata, assembly GCA_013146195.2. Taxonomy (NCBI): domain Eukaryota; kingdom Viridiplantae; phylum Streptophyta; class Magnoliopsida; order Asterales; family Campanulaceae; genus Codonopsis; species Codonopsis lanceolata. Next base: position 91,978,759 of record CM028384.1, read on the forward strand.
CCATACCCATCCTATCAGATGCCAATATCAGGTATCCATCAAGAATGAGATAAATCCCTCATCGCTAAAAAAGGCCAAGTAGCATGCGACGAGTTTAAATATGAATAAATAACCATCCTTTCTGTATGAACCCCCCCCCCTTCACACACACAGCGAGATGAATGTAACTGCATAATATTGTTAGCACAAAGAAGTCCATCAAAAGCACACAACAGCATGAACATGAGGCAAATAGAAAAGGGGGAAAAGTAATGTAGAAGTACATACTAAAACATTTTATGAATGAATACTCACTTAAAGGCGAGGCCAAGAGACTCTTCCCCTTTGTCAAAAACGCGCTTAAAAGAATCTTTGAAAACCGAATGACCAAAGCTTTCAGCCAGAGCGACAAGGCCACCTGTTTTTTCGATAGCAACCTTCATCTCTGCAACCCCAACCTATAAATACAAACTGCATTAGAGCAAATGGCAAGAACATGTACCATGTACCCACAGTTTCCTTACTTCTCGCTACTTATCCTAACATAGGGAAACACAGCTTCCTCTTTGACATTGAGGATTGACCTATTGACAAAGCTCAGCCCACATCCATCCGACCGCAGGTTTGAATCTCATGGGGTGGAGAAGGATTTAGGAATCGCCGTTGTAATAAAGTAAAAATAAATAAATAAATAAATCCTCTTTATAAAGGAATGTTTAAATTCATGCTCAATCATAAGAGAGTGAGTGATAGTAAAGGGTTGAACAGAATACTATACTAAACTGAGTTCCTAAATCCAGAGGCTCGACCAATCAAGAAGTACTACTATTCCTTAGACTTTACATTCAAAGTTTACCATTGCCTCCCGACTTCTTTTTGTAATAGATCAAAGGGGTTAATGTAGAAAATCATGAGGCCTTAGGCTAAATTTCAAATGGGACACTCATTTTCAAAATCCAAAAAGGAAAGATAGACCAACAAAGTAGATGCATATGAACAGTGTATGCAGAAGCCCATGGCATATTAGTAGAAAAACTGGAAGGTGCAACAAAACAAGCTGCAGATGCAATCGGAAATATCCGATACAATAACAGAATCTAAAAGATGAATATCAAACCTGGTCAAGGGCAGAAGCAAAAAGGTCCAGGACATGACCCTGGTTGACTAGCTGCTTTGAAAGCTCCTCATAAAATTGGACTGCCTTCCTAAAATATGGTGCCGCATCCTTGTCCAGATCTTTATGTGAACGCACCGGATCCGATAGATCCTTTGATACAATCTGCCAGATAAAGAATAAAGAGAATAAAAGGAAGGACATACTCAGAATTGCATTATCATCACATCTCAAATCAACTTAAACTTGTCAGAATTATTGGAGACAAATTCCTGTTATGACATCTTGCACAGCTCAAGAGCCACATAACATACTGATAAAAATAACCCTAAGTCCATCTTTTTTGGTAGGTCAGCAATCAGATAATAAGCTGATAATATTCAGGCCACCAAACCCACGATATGACAGACAGATTGCACCAACCTTGGAAATTTCATGAACGGATCACATCTACCAGTTGATGAAAATAGCCTGAATAACATAAAAGCGAAAACTGTCCACCAGTTGGATAGTGAATGCATGACATTGGCTCCTTGTAGTTTATCCTATTTCAATCCAGTATTTATAACAGAATAAGGTTTCTAGTGTATCTACACTGCTAACTGCTTTTCATTTAGTTTTACTGAAATATAGTGAAGGACATGAGGTATCCTGTCCATCTCTCTTTATCCCATATTACCTTTACATGAAGGCGTACTTGTTTACAATTCATTCAACTTTAGTGCTGATTCCAGTAATATCATTGATACCAGTAATATCATTGATTCCAGTAATATCATTCTGCTCAACTTTAATGTGGGACTCATCTACAACAGAAGTAGATAACGGTTCTACTTCCCACTCTTGAGTCTATTTTTTTGTCTTTTTTAGTATGAAATCGGCTACCAGGTCGTAGGACAATATGTGTAGCATCCATACATGAAATCTGAAGTAAGAGGAACCAAATATATCTCATGCTACTACTCCAAAAATCTCCATTTAATTCACCAAGTGAATCCTCAGCAACTGCAACACAAGTTCCATTTCAATTGGTATTTGCATGTAATGCATTTAGCAGTGCCATTATAACATGAACTTTAGTAATGTAAACTATTAGTGGCATTAAGCATCGCATTATCAAGTACCAGATATTATCTGTAAATAAACTGATTAAATAATAAGTAATGATTTCTGAAATTAGTTAGTTATGCAGTATCTTTAAAAATTCACAACTTATATTTGTTTTAGAAATAAGAAAATGAAAAAAAATAATGTTTGCTTATAGACTACAACTTAGGTATTACATAATACCAACACAATGCAGCAGACTTTAGTAAGAACCCTAGATTTATTAAACCCTTATGACACCATCTTCAGACTACCACAAGATGGCGCATCCTTCACCAAAAGCAAAATCTCACCAATTATATCTACTACCAGTTTTCAATGGAATCCAATTTCAAAAAATAACACATGATCAGGATAACAGACATCCATGAATCCACAATTACCGCAGTAAGTAATTGCATTAAATGAAATAATTTGGGTAAATGGCAAGATATAAAACAAATAGAAGAGTCTTACTGCGCCAGGTCCTTCAGTGCACGGACCTCCCACCAATGCAACTATCCGAGCACCAGAACCGGGTACACAAGCCCCAAGCAAACCTGCTGCAACACTTAACGCCACTCCTGTGCAGCGTAATGACCTATTACCTGGTGGAACCGGCCACTGATCCGTGCCTAACTCCTCCAACAGCTGAATTCCATATCCAACACATCATGAATAGCAATAATTCAACTAGCTATATACAAAACTAACTAAATTTCAGCTAAAACTAGAAAGATCAATCAATCAAACAACTAATCACAACGCACCGTATGGATGCTGAATTCGCACTCTGAAGCAGGCAACAAAAATCTTGTAATTCCGGAATTGGGGAACCCACCTTGAGCAGTCTTCTGAAACCCTGCAGGGCCGGGCCTCCGTCCAGCAACACCTAGGCCCAATTGTTCCAAAACCTGATCTTTAGTCATCTCCTTAGACCCCCTAAACACATAAACCTTGGACATATCCGTATACCCCAATTCATGAACCTGAACCTGCGTCCCAAACGAAATGAAACCCACTAAAGCATTCTCCGGCAACAGCTCAATTGCCCTGCTCAATGCATCTTTAGCAAATCCCAATTCCTCCTCGATCATACAAGTGTCGAGCACGAAGAGGTAGACTGGTTGCTGTGCCGGAGGAGCGAGCTCGGACCCAGCCGCCGCCGCCGAATTGAGGGTGTATTGAATTGTGGTGTATTGAGGGTAGAGCTCAGCGGGAACGTTGGTTTCGGAGATGGCAGAGTAATGGTGGGGGAAATGGTTGCGTTGGAAGCAGAATGGGCAGATCCAGATAAGGGCTGAGAAGTCGACGCGGCAATAGGGGTTGAGGACGGCGGAGCAGGTCTTGCACCGGAGTGGCGCGTACGGGAGCGTGGGGATGTCGGGATGGTGACGGATCGGCTGGATCGAGGCGGCGATTGGGATCACGCTCTTGCTGGCTTCGAGTTTGTTACGAGGCCAGGCGTTCCACGACATGCGGACTCCGTCGATCCCTTCTGGATCGGTCTGTGCCATCTCCGTCGACATCTTCTTTCCTTTTCTTTTATTTTTTTGATTAATTATCTATTTTTTCAAATAAATTTCTCAAGAGAGATAGAAAGGCGGGGGTTGGGGGCGACCCCTTGAGAGAGAGAGAGGGGGAGGAGGGGTCACCGGAAAAAGGGTAGATAGAATAGAGAGAGAACGGAGTCAATGACGGAGACGCAGATAGATCATGTTACGGGTGGTCTTGTCTTTTGTATGAGCTCTATGCTATCAACTCTCAAATCTCAATAGAGGAGGCTGGATCTAAATTAGTAAATTCTTATGGGTCGTGGGATTTTCTTTCCGCTTTTTTTATACTCCTAGGTAATTTCAATTTTTAACCTTATTACTAGTATATTAGTACAACACTAGAACCGGAGAACATACATAAACCATTTGAACGGGGCAATCGTCTACGACAGTTATGAATCTTCATTTTATAATTTACGGGTTAATAACTAAACATATTAATAAAAGTCACGATAACAAGTTAGTCCAGATGATCAAAGTGGACACCTTAAGGTTTGGCACAACGAGGTTTTCGGTTTGACACCCCATAGAAATTCCTCTATTTTCTCTATTTGTCAGCTTCGTTAGTCATTCGTTAACATCAATTGTCTTGGGATACTTAACGGACCCTAACGGACTTTGACAAAATACTAAATAACACGTTTAAAGTTAAACGTGACACATTTTAATGTTAAAAGTGACACTATAAAGATATATTTATTATAATTCTCATTAAAATATAAAGTAACACTCTTAATACTGAAAAGTAATACTCTTAATACTAAAAAATGACACATTTAATACTAAAAAGTGTCACTTAAAAACTAACGGTGACTGTCAAAAATGACACATTTAATACTAAAATGCGACACTTTCAATGCTAAAAAGTGACACTTTTAAGATCAATAACGACGATTTTTAGTTATAAGACATAATAACACTTGTAGGGCTTGTTTGGTAGTCATGTATTACTCCCAAGATTATTAGTGATATTATTACCTCGCTATTAATCCTCACTTGTATATCGGGGGTAATTTTGAGATTACAAATGTTAATCCTAATTTTTTTTAGTGAGGACGCTAATAATACCACCCTCCTCCTTGGTATTAATAGTGAGGCAATAATGACTTAATCCGGATAACTTGTGTTATTAGTCCTGACCACTTATTGCGTACCAAACATCAGGCAACTCGGCTTATTAATCATATCTGCCTTTAACCCTAGCTACCAAACGGCACCGTAGAGTCAAAAGTAACACATGTAATGCTAAAAAAATACACTTTTAATGTTATAAAGTAACACTTTAATGCTAAACGTAATGGTTTTTATTTATAAAAAAATGAAATACTTTTTAAAGTGAAAGTATCACATTTAAGACTAAAAGTGACACATTTAAGCAAAAAAAGTAACATTTTTTAGGGAAAAATTATAATTTTCATTAAAAATGCAAAGTGACACTTCTAAGGCCAAAATTGACACATTTTATACTACAACGTGACACTGTTAATAGTAAAAAGTGATACTCTATATATATAAACATGAGGGGTGGTGCTGTAATTTTCAAAAACTAAGGGGTTGCATTGAGATTTTTAAATTTTATCTCATTTAACTTGGATAAATTCGTCTTACGAATAAGGATTCATAAGATCATCTTACTGGGGACCACCTTTTAGAATAATTATTGTAATTTTGTCCCCTTTTGTATAATTCTCTTCATTTTCGTCTATGTTAATGTTAGCCCCTTAAATCCCCTCGTGTACAAATTATGTAATTTCAAGGACTAATCGTGATAAACAACTCTTATGAAATCCTAAATATTCTTAAAATTATTACCAATCAACAGAGTACTTAATAAAATTTTATATTCATCAATTGGACATTAACATGACAACCATTTTTTTCCTTTACAAACAAATATTTTACTATAATAAGTCTCATTGGAATAGTTTGTCAATACTTCTTTTTTTAACAAGAAAAAAAATACTCCATTATTCTTACCAAAGAACCAAAATTTTAAGAGTAAAATTTCTATCGACAGGCGATGTAAAATCTTTTTTATACAAGTTGTTTTTAAATCATAATATGTGTCAATCACAATATATGTTTTGATTTATTTATTTTTTGGTTGGTTGGTTGGTTGGTCGCGTGTTATGATTCAAAAGTCACTTGTGTATAAGATATTATACACTGCTGATGATAATTTCACTTAATTTTTAATATCAGCATGACATAACGTTTAGTGTTTCTTGGGTTGCCCTGGGTTTCGAGTTTGAAAGAAAAAATATTGTAATTTTATTTAAAGAAAGATTTAGTCAAAAAGTAATAGTTTCATTTTTTTAGTTAATCCATTGGTACATTTGATAAACAAGTAAAAATCAACCACAAAGGTGATAATCATCCAATATTCTTGTTTTTTGTTGCCTTGTTTTTCTACATTATATTTTACCATTTATTATTCAATTTAATTGAAAAACCTAAAATATTTTGACAAATGTGTAAAACCTACTTATTGAAGAAGAAAAATTATTACAAGAAAGCTAATATTGTTTTGCTTTTCGTGATACGGAGTATGATATTTCATTGGCGCTTACTTTAATGAAGTGAACCGTGTAGAAGGAAAAATGATTGTGTACAATTGTAATCTTGATAGTTATGATTATGGTTTAGACCTAATTTATTAAATAAACAAAAACCAATGGGATACGAGGATAGGAGTATCATCAATGCTAGTGTAGATGTGAAAATAGTAAATAATACCTGAGATTTATACCCTTATTGGAAGAAAAATTTTACAGTTGTAGATGAGGATGTAGATATGACGTGTCGTCAAATTTTGTCACATTCTACTTGAGGGTATGAATACATCATATTCAGCATTTAAACAAAAAAACTTTATATTGATTGTTTCTTTTTCTTTTATTTTTTGTTAAAAATTTTTATAGTTGGATGCATGCCACATAAGATCAAATTTGTATTTGCATTTGAGAGGTCGTTTTTTTAATTGAATGCGAATGAAGTTGGGTTTGGTTTGGATATGAGCAATCCATTTACAAAAACCGCGGGTTACTCATCGAAAAAATAGTTCAAAATGAAAGAGAAAAGTGTGGTATAAAGGGGTAAGATGGAGCAACTCAGTTGGATCCATTTTAAAATCTCGTGGGTCAATGCATAAGGTGTAACATTGGAACTCATATCGCATGTGTCATAAATTGTGTATCACTTGTGTGCCACTTCATCTTAACTAATGGTTGAAATGAAGTGGCACACAAGCGATACACAATTTATATATGGCACATGAGATATGGGTTCGTAACATTACAGCGGAAGGTTAATAAGGCAAGACATGTGACACGCTCCACGTTAATGAAATTGAAAGTTTTACTAATTGTTTTGGTGCCCTTGTTATTTTTAGGGACGTAAGTCACGGTCCCTGTGTACCTAGGTTTTGCGATTGGTCATATGTTAGCCTATGTTAATCTCTGTTAGCTCAATTTGTTTTGCAACACTTAACATGACTTGACAGACTTCAATGACTCATACAATGATGGTCCAAAAGTGACACATTTAAAAACAAAAGTGTCACATTAAAAACAAAAAAGTAACACACTTTTATATATAATAACTTACATATTGAGAGATTAAAAGTGACACATTTAAAGGCAAAAATGACAAACTTTCATATATGATGATTTACATATTAAGGGACTAAAAATGATACATTTAAAGACAAAAGTGACACACTTTCATCCATAATGACTAATACATTAAGAGACTTAAAATAACACGTTTAAAGGCTAAAAGTAACACATTTGCATACATAATGATTTACACCTTGAGGGATTGAAAGTGTCGCATTTAAGGGTAAAAGTAACACATATAAGGCCAAAAAGTGACACGATTTTCATTTATAAAATCTGAAGGGTAGTGCTCCAATTTTCAAAAACTGTGGGGTGGCGTTGCAATTTATGATTATTTGACTTATTTAACATAGATAACTCAATTGAAAGGATTAATATTTGTAAAACTGTCTTACAAGAAACCGACTCTAATTGGCAAAAACTTAAGAAATACCGTCTTACGGGTATTTTTGTAAGACGAATACACCTAACTCGATTCAATGTGAGTTGGTGGGATGAGTCGTAATAAGAGATATGAATTCCATTTTACGAATTAGAATGTGTAAAACGGTCTTACATGAAACTCAATTCTTATATTATTATTTTGTTATGTATTTATCTATATCTAGTGTTCTATTATTTTGTTATATTAATCATAACATTTTTTGTTATGCACTCAAATCATTTTTCGTTGATATATAATTTTTTTGACATGAGCTTAGCTCGAGCTTGGTGTTTATCTATTCAAGCCCAACCGAGCTAAATTTATAACATATACAAAAAAACAAAAGGCAAGAATCGAGCTTGAGCCCTTGCATAACTTAATTGATTCTATCATCGATAATCCATAAAGCCGCACCTTTTTACGTCCTTAATCACAAATTGAATTTTAAATATAACAAGTATACACTTTGTGTGGAACAGAAGTAGTATTACACACTTACAAGTTTTACTTAATATTCAACTTACATAAATGCCTCAATTTTGAATGGCAAAAGTTCTATACCTTTTTCTTTGGGGGTACGTGGATATCTAGTGTATGAAGTTTGCCCGTTTGTAAGGTTTAAGGCAAAGTAAGAAAAAAAGAAAGAGCACAAGGACACGTCAACATTTTTTTTAATGACATCCACTGTGTTCGATCTAAATTCGGTCACGAGAAAAACATGTACGAGCATCACGTACCAATCATGAGTTTAGTAACATGGCTCCCACGTGAACACCGTGTATAACGGCCAAAATATCTAAGTGGGAACCGCCATTTATCCCCGTCCAAATCTGGGCGGACCTAAGCCTTGCCTCTCCGACTAAAGGGGCCATGTCCGGGGAATATTTATATCACTGCATACAGATTTATCATTGTCGCGCAGAACCATGTACACCCGAGCAAGTTGCTGACCGGTGACCACCGGAGTCGTGGGCTCCAATGCAGGTCAAATGTTTCCTAATCCGAAAAAATCTATTTCCTTATCCGTTCCAGAAATCACGCGCCTGCCCGCCTATTGCGTCTACATTTTATGGATTCACTCATAACCCTAATTGGCAACGTCTAAACCTAATTATACAATGATACAATGACTTGGGGGGCCCATATATACCCCTCCATGAATCTTAAACAAAGTATACATTTTCTTAAGCCTATAAGCTTTGTCAAATTATATTATAAATGCACACGATTCTTTCTTTCACGCTAGATTGATTTCGAGAGGTATTGTCTTACACTTGTTACTAAGGTGTTCTTCGTGTTGTTAATAGGTTTCTAGCAAAATCCAATTCATACACATAAGCCCATATATCCTTATAAGCATTCGAACGACCCAAGACATCCATTAACGTCATTATAACATCAACATTAACATTTACTAACCAAATTGAAAAACAAATGATTCAATCTACTAAAAAAATATGATATTCCTCTATTTACGTATGTTAGTATGTACAGTGGTGAATTCATACAAATATTTTAGTGGAGTTATAAATTTTAATTACTATATAAAAAAGTAGTAAGGTAAAAATAGTTTAAAAAATACCAGTTGGGTGACTTGCTCCCCACCCTTCCATGTGATCCGCCACCGGGTATGTGCATGTATGAGATTCACAATATTTTATGTTTGGGTAATATTTTGAATTTCAAACCATTTATGAATATATAATGCAATACAACTTATAGTCGCACGCTCGCAATTGACAAAGGCTATTATAGGGATAAGATTGATTCATTTACGGAGATCCTGTGGTCATAATCACTGCCCGATTTCACATGTGTGAATGGCAGTTAATATGATCTCAACCGTTTTTATCTCTCATCCTTTTATCTCTCTTTCTCTCTCTTCCTCAGATCTCTCATCCGTTTCTCTCTTCGTATCTTCCTATTTGTAAGCAGCCTGCAAAGAAACCCTGATTTGACTTAATTGTAAAATTTAGGGAGGAAATCCAAGCAAATATAGGATCGGGCACGGCGCAGGTGATTGGCGAAGTACTAGATTTGCATCTCCGGGCACTGTGAGTTGCCAAGTACTCTGTAAACAGTGTCTTTGTTATGACCTCCATGGCTAAAATCATCTTCATAAACTCTTCAATCAGCTGTTCTTGATCTTCCGGAAGGCCATCAGAAATGGTTTTGAAGGTGATGTTTGGATAGTGTGCAAAACGAGCTTCGCCGCTGGTGTATGGGATCGGGCATGACGCAAATGATTGGCGAAGTACTAGATTTGCATTTCCGGCCACCGTGAGTTGCCAAGTACTCTATAAACAGCGGCTTTGTTACGGCTTCCATGGATAAAATCATCTCCATAAACTCTTCAATCGGGCGTTCTTGATTTTCCGAAAGGCCATCGGAAATGGTTTCGAAGGTGAAGTTTGGGTAGTGTGCAAAACGAGCTTCGACGTTGGTGTGCATGTTCTCCATCGGCGTCCTCCAGAGAGAGAGAGAGGTGAAGCAAACCCATATGGCAAAAAGTAACCTTTCAATGAATTCAAAGCTAAACAGATAACAAATGAAGAAAAAAAATACATAAATTTAAGGGAATCTAAGGATAAATTTAGGGAGTGAAAGAAGGAAAGAGAGACTTACAAGCATGGGATCCGAATATCTTCAAGCTACGAAATCTTTATCTATCCTCTTTCGCTCTCTCTCTTTCTCTATAGGAGTCAAACCTTAATTCAAAAATAACTTCAAAGTGGTCAGCACTCAATTTCCCAATTCGAAAATAACTTCAAGTTCCAGTACTTGAAATTTGTTTTAATATAACAATAATATAATAATATTCTTCTTTTTATAATAATATAATAATATAATATAATCTTCTTCTGCTACGTACCATATTGTATTCGTACATATACATCTGTGTAAGTACGTGTGTGTGTGTGTGAGTGAGTGAGAGAGAGAGAGAGAGGAGAGGAGAAATGAGAGATTCTAATGGCAGTGACACTCACGACCCCCACGATTCCGGCCTCCCACTATTTGTTTTTTTAACTTTATCACGTTTTTATCTCCACTTCAATTCAAATTATAACCCTAACCCACTTCAATAAGGATTTATATTTTTACCAAATTCCTAAGGTCTAGAAAATTAGCTACTTTTTATTGAGATATTATTTTTTTACAGTTATTATTTTACGGTTTTACAGTTTTACCGTTATTGTTTTTCTGATATTTATTGTTTAATAGTTATTGTTTTACTGATATATTATGGCCATAATTATCCAGTTTTTTCTCAGTTAACGTGCATAATTGAATCAATTTAATTTTAGTAAAGCGGTAAGTTTTGAATATTTGTATTTTATTTTATTTTTTTAATTGTTATCGTAATTAACTTAATCAATTTATTTTTTTTTTCGACCCGCAATTTTGTATACAAATAAAAAATTAAAAAAATCGTAAGTTTTGTAATTTGAAATATTTGTTTTTTTAACTGTTATCGTAATTAACTTAATCAATTGTTCGGCCCATTTTTTTTGTTCAAACCTCAATTCCGTATACAAATTATTAATTAATGCCTCCGTTCGGGCAAAGAGTTCCCGTTTGAAAGTCAATTTTTTAAGAAAATAATACGTTTAGTAGTTCATTAATAAGAAAATGACCTTTACGGTTTTACAAATATTTAGTTGTAGTTTTTTAATTGATTGCTATCGTAATCAACTGAATCCCAATTTAATTTATGTCTTGCTTCGATGTTATTGTTTTACTGATATACTATGGCCATAATTATCCAGATTTTTCTCCGTTAACGTGCATACTTGAATCAATTTAGTTTTAGTGAAGCAATAAGTTTTGAATATTTGTATTTTATTTTTTTTTTCTTTTTAATTGTTATCGTAATTAACTTAATCAATTTAATTTTTTTCCGATCCGCAATTTTGTATACAAATAAAAAAAAATCGTAAGTTTTGTAATTTGAAATATTTGTTTTTTTAACTGTTATCGTAATTAACTTAATCAATTTCATTTTTGTCCGACCCATTTTTTTTGTTCGGATCGCAATTTCGTATACAAATTATTAATTAATCACTCCGTTTCGGACAAAGAGGCCCTGTTTGAAATACAATTTTTTAAAGAAAATAATACTTTTAGTAGTTCATTAATAAGAAAATGACATTTACGGTTTTACAAATATTTAGTTGTAGTTTCTTAATTGATTACTATCGTAATCAACTGAATCTCAATTTAATTTATGTCTGGCCTCGATTTATTTTTTTAATGCAAAAAAAAATTGTTTGTAAGTTTTGTAATTAAATATTTGTATTTTAATTTTTTCTTTTAGTAGTTCATTAATGATTCTTTTTAATTTAATTTTCGTTCACCTATTAGATTTTGTATGATAATATGTGGGAGGATTCAAGTTTTGTAGATGAAGCAGGAAATTTGGTTAACTGAATGCGTTTGAATTTTATTTGTCTGATGGGTAGGTGGAAATAATGGACAAAGTTATTGCATCTCATATGCAAGAATCCCCCAGAAGAAGAAGACCGAGTTTTCGTTATTGACAAAACAATAAAATTTTCTTTTCGTATTTTAACAGTAGTCACAATTAAAATATTTATTTATTGGTTTTCTTATGAAATAAATATCGAAGTAAAATATTTTATTTTGTTAGGTATTTGAGTTTTCTCTCCTTTTCGTTGTGTAGTATACATATATTCAACCCCTACAAATTATAAGTAAATATTAATTCATTTCACATTATCTGCTTCATTTATTGATAAATTTTCAAACTAGCGCTGTGTCATCGGCATGGACAAGAGTACTAGTTATGATACATTATATATCAATAAGAAGCTAAAGGGGACATATTTTGTACATAGATTTGGTTAATGTAGTCGGCTTCACTATGCATGGTAGGGCAAAGGGACTCGAACGATTGAGTTTGGTTATGTGATTAAATGATTTGGCTTTGTGTTTTTATTTTTTAGGTAGTAATTGAAAAATGATAAAGACTTGTGTAGGACGGTCTTACGGATCCTAAATCCGTGAGACGGAGGCTCATTTAGAAATTCGCAGGTTAATAACTAAACCTGTTAATAAAAATCACAAAAAATGGTTAGCTGAGTTGGTCAATGGTGAATCCTTAAAGATTTAGCACAAGGAGGTTAATAGTTTGACGAGCCCCAGTTATAAAATTTAATTTTAATGTTCATTTCCTCTATTTGTTCCAGTGCCCTGGTTCGACGAACCTCAGTTATAAAATTTAATTTTAATGCTCATTTCCTCTATTTGCTCCATTGCCCCTCCACTGTCAATATTTGCCGCCAAATTTCCACGCATTGCAGTTTAATCATTTTGTCAGAAATGCTAAATGACACATTTAAAACCAAACGTGACACTGTTAACGAGCCCCAGTTATAAAATTTAATTTTAATGTTAATTTCCTCTCTTTGCTCCGGTGCCCCTCCACTTTCAATATTTGCCGCCAAATTCCTACGCCTTGTAGTTTAATCATTTGTCAGAAATGCTAAATGACACATTTAAAATCAAACGTGACACCGTTAATAGTAAAGAGTTCGACGAGCCCCAGTTATAAAATTTAATTTTAATGCTCATTTTCTCTATTTGCTCCAGTATCTCTCCACTTTCAATATTTGCCGCCAAATTCCCACGCCTTGCAGTTTAATCATTTGTCAGAAATGCTAAATGACACATTTAAAATCAAACGTGACACTGTTAACAAGCCCCAATTATAAAATTTAATTTTAATGCTCATTTCCTCTATTTGCTCCGGTGTCCCTCCACTTTCAATATTTGCCGCCAAATTTTCACGCTTTGCAGTTTAATCATTTGTGATAAATGCTAAATGACACATTTAAAACCAAACGTGACACTGTTAATAGTAAAAAGTGACACTTTGTATATATAAACATGAAGAGTGGTGCTGTAATTTTCAAAAATTAAGGAGTTACATTGAGATTTTTGAATTTTACCCCATTTAACCTGGATAGATCCGTAAAACCATCTTACAGAAAACAACCTCTTAAAAAAAAGGTAAGGGTAGAGAGAATTTTTTTTGAGAACAGAGGGAGAAAATCTAAAATTACAAACTCAAATTATTCTGTTAAGATCTTAATACGTTGATCTTTTATTTTACAACTCCCTTCCCTATGTAACTTTTTTATTTTTCATTCGATCATTACAAAATAAAAGTTTTCAATATAAATTTATAATAAAAAAGTAATCTAAAACCTTGGTACGAAGCATACCTAAATGTTGTGGAAGAACAAACACAAGTAAAACAACCTTTTGTTGCTCTATTTACGAAACTACCACAGTGCCACTTTCTTTTACGCGCGCTCTCGCCGCCCCACCCTTAGTGATGTTAATCGGTATAGCCCTAACGGTTTCGGTCCAACCCTAACGGTTCCAGTCCAGAATATGTCCTGTTTAATCGGTTTTCACTGTTTTCCGGTCAAAAAACCTAACGGTTTGGCCGTCCCTGTCGATTTCCGATTTCTGCTCAAACTGCGATTTCCAGTCAATAATTAAATTTGTACGTTTTTTCCCAATTTCGAGGCTTGTACGCTTATTTTAACATATTATACGCGTCCCATATATTATACTAACTATATTAAAACTGTTAATCGATCCAACCCTAACGGTTTTAGGTATTATACCCATCCCATATATTACTAACTATACTAAACCGTATGCAAGTCGACTTCCGATTTAACCCTAACGGTTTTCAGTCTGGCCCTAACGGTTTCGGTCTCTAATCGGTTGCGATTTAAACAATTTGCTAAAATTACAAACATAACCCAGAAAAAAGCGATTTAATAGGTTCAGACATGCCGTTCGCGGCCTGTTAACATTCCGCCCACCCTCCCTCTCTATCTCTCTGGCGCGCGCCCAATTTTTGAACTCTGCAACCTCCCTCCCTCCATCTCTCTCCTTCCTCTCTAATTTTGCAATCAGATACACAGCACATTCAAAAACCATTGCAGTTCATATTTGACGAACCTTGAGCAATGTACTTCGCCGGCTCCGATCATCAAAATCCGATGGTCACCGAACTCAATCAAACATGCTCACAAGGCCACCGTTCATCTCTCATACTATTAACACAAGGTGGCGGCTCCATTTGCTTGCTCTGCCTCTCTAACCTCATTTCTAACCCTAAATCCCCAACAATTCACGTCTCCTACGCTCTCTCTCAGCTCTCTCACGCCATTTCCCAACCTCCTTTCCTCCATAACCTCCTCACCTTCCACCCCCACTTCCTTGTCTCTCCTCTCGTCGCCGTCCTCTCCACCTTCGACGACGAGCCGATTGCCAAACAGACCACTGATTTGATTTCCGACTTGTGTGACCACACTGATGGTTCCGTTTATGGAGAATTCATTGCGAGGGTTTCGGATCGGTTGTCTTCTGGTTCCTTGGCTTGGAGTCGACGCCAGGTTTATATGGTCAGTGTTGTCTTCTCGATTTTCCATATACTTTGTTTATTGCTCTGTTTTGTTTGGCTGCCTTGAAAATTTAGGAATCAGGGTAGAAAATTTTCTCTCCTAATTCCAAGAGCTGCCTATCAGGTAAGATCCCTTGGATGAATTTGGTGAATATTTAGAGAAGTACAGATAGCTTGCAAGATCATTGATCATTGACTATTCTCTTCGTTCCGGTCAAATAGTCATGCTTTTCTTTTTGGAATGAACGCTCAAAAAGTTATAATTTCAAATATTAAGCTCGCAATTTCCATCTGGTTCTTATTATACGCATCATCTATGGAAAACATATGATGGATTATTTTCTATGTGTGATTACTCTTGGGGTAGTTATGCATCTGTTACAAACTGACTTTAATTTTTACATACTGATGGTGCAAATAATAAATTGCAATTGGACTTCCTTTAAACTTCAATATCGCATGAAACGATGCTAGAACCTCAAGTGATCCAGTCTAACATGAAATTGGTTGACATTGTTCTTCCTTTGCATGCAAAAAAGATTAAAAGTCATATATATATTTCTTCAAAATTTATTTTTCGTTGCACAATCAAATGCTTTGAGATAAGACTTAATCAATTTAATACCAAAACTTCAAACCTGCGTCTACAGAATTTAAAGCATAGTTGTTATGTACTAAAGAACAATATCATATTATTGATTCAAATTTTCTTATCAACAATACAAATTTCATGCCACTTGTGTAAGAAAAGTTTTACACCGAGGTATCAAAACTTCACACTTAATATTATGTGATGTTCATCGCTTTGATCTTAAATAACATATCTTCTTTTCCTTGAGGAAATATTCTCTGATTTCTTAGTGGCATAGGATAGGACAGTTGTCAATTCCTCGTTGTAATGTTCTTTTTCATTTTCTGCTACCATAGCTTCATTGCTTAGGCATACTATTGGATTATAAGAAGAATGATCCCTGTGCCTACATCAAAGACAAAAGTTCCCTGGTTTTCAACCTTGTGACAGGTCTTCGGTTGCCTAGGTAACAGTTGAATCGGCCTTAGTACTTTACAGCTGTTCTGCTTAACATCACTTGTTCTTAGTCTCTTTATTTTTTTTGTCAAATACAGTGAAGAGATTCAAGGGGAGATTCTCTTTGTTCTTTACAAAATATCTACCTTCCAGCATGCATATAAAGATGATGATGGTCACGATGTTTTATGTGCCTATTGTCCAAAGCTCTTGCACTTGTCGCTAGAAGCCCTCATGAAAACTCAACATGATGATGTTCGCTTGAACTCTGTAGGTCTGTCAAACTTTCCTTTGCTGTACTCCTGGAAAATAAAGAACGTTGTGGCCTTTCATTGTGATAAGCCATACTGGTGTATCAGAAGTCCATAAACATTTATGCGAAATTAGTCCTTCATTATCATCAATTAGCAACATAATATCATGATGTCCAGTGAGGTGGTACTCCCTCCGTCCATAACGTGTGTCCATTTAGGTTTATGAACAAAAATGGACACTTGTTTTGGGACGGAGGGATTATTACCTATCAACATTCATCAAAGCTATTTTTGGCACATAGGCTCAATGATTTGCCAAGTAGGTGCATTGAAGTATTGGATTATGATAATAGAAATTGCTCCTTAAATACCATGAAAGTAATACTGATTATTAGACTTTATAAACTGTCTTCATTTATTTATCTCAAAAGTTACTTCAATCATTCCAACAAACTCGTAACTAGCCAAAATTGTGTAACTAAGTGACTTCAGGTGAGTATCAGCTGGTTGCAGAATTGATATACAAACTGATATCATTTGACTTGTCACTTGTGTGCTTCATCTTTCTTTGTTCAATTTTCTTCCATCAAGTAACATTTTCCATTCTCTTATGTGTAGCGCTTTTGTCTGTGCTTGCCCAGAGAGGATTCTTCATGCATGCATTTGCTGATGATACGAGCAGCAGGGAGCCCTTTGAAGCAGACAACTTCATGCAAATAACTGATGAACAAAATGGGCCTCCCCTGAATCTCTTGTTTGCTGAAGCTATCAAAGCTCCACTGCTTTCTTCAGATACTCATGTTCAAACTGCCACATTGGATTTAATCTTTCTTTATCTGTCATGTGAAGGTGGTTCAGAAAAAGAAGTCCAATTATTGGTAGATGAGAATATTGCTGATTATGTTTTTGAAATTCTGAGATTGTCAGGTAATCATCATCAGGAACAAAGAGATGTCAAAAACCATTCTGCACTGGAATTTATAATCCAATAGAAGATACCATAGTGGCCTTATGAGTTTGACCCACCAGTAAAAGCTGCAGTCTACTGTTTCATAACTTGGAAACAAACTAATTTGATCATGGCATCTTTCAATCTAAATTTTCTTTGGCATATTGCTGGTCAGTTTTCTCTAGCAATTTACGGGACTAATAACATTGTGTTGCATATTAGGCTATTGGGCAACTCTCTCGCATGGTTTAACAAGTTTGTGCACACATGCATTTACTCCCAAAGTTTTACATTAAATTCCATTTCTATTTTCCAAAATTCATTCAAGCTGTTCACGATCTTCCAAATGAAATCTAAAAGAGAGTGGCTTTGTTCAGGGGTCAAGTCTATTGCTAGCACTAACTTAACAATTTCTGATTCAGAATCAGCCAACTTTTGTTATTGATATTATCTCTCAACATAAGTCTGCAGGGTGCAAAGATCCGATGGTCAGCTCTTGTCTACAGGTCCTTGATCTTTTGTCAACAGCAGAGTCAGCTTTCACGCAAAGGGTTGCTATTGGGTTCACAACTTTGGTTCATGTTCTTCGTTATGTAATCGAAGTTCCTTTTCATCCTGTTCAATGTCACTCACTGAAGCTTCTATGGAACTGTGTTTCAAATTGTCCTGGAATAGTTTCCACTTTCAATATTGAAGAAATAGGTCTTATATTGGCAGGGATGCTAAGAAAAAATGTTGACGGGGAGGCAGGCATACTCCCAGAAGCATTCACCCTGGCTTGCTCAATCCTTGTAGCCCTTATGAAGTCTCCATCTTCTTATGGTACTTCAAGTATGGAAAAGTCAGTTCAAGATGCAACAAGAAATGCGGTTTCAGCTTGTTTAAGCTCCTATGATAAAGATTCCAGTCTACTTTTGCACTCCCTTTACCTACTGAAAGAGGCATATGCATATAGTTATGAAGGAAGACAGACCAAAGCCAGTTGCATAGAGTTGAGTAACTGTATTTTAGATGTTTGTAAAACACAATTATTACCTTGGTTCGTTACGAATACTCATGAGATGGAAGAGGACATGGTTCTGGGAGTATTTGAAAGTTTTCATTCAATACTGCTTCAGGATTCTGATATCCAAACCAAGGAATTTGTGGATATTCTGCTCTCAAGCTCTTGGTTCAGTTTCTCATTTGGATGTTTAGGCCTATTTCCTACGGAGAAGATGAAATGGCGAGTTTATCTTTTATTTGGTTCTATCTTGGATGTACTTCTTGGAAATGGCTCCGGTCAAGTCATTAGGGATGCTGCTTTGCATCTGCCATCTGATCCTGTAGATTTGTTATTTTTGCTAGGCCAGAAGAGCTCCCATAATGTAGAGATGCTTTCGTGCCAATCTGCAGTTTTGTTCATACTATATGCCAGCTCCTTATATAATGACAGGTAACCTAGCTTTTCATTGTTTGACATGCTTCTCCTGCTATTCAGAATTACCTTTATATTATTATATATGATAGTTAATTCCACATTTTGTTGTACCTCTAGGATTGCAGATGAAAAGATGGTGCTGGCTTCTTTGGAGCAATATATTCTACTCAACAGCAGTGAGCTCTTGTATGAGACTGTTGAACCAATGATAATTGAACAAATGGTAAATCTTTACGGCCTTTATAGGGGTCTGGCCAAGGTGAGTTACCAAATTTCGTACAGTCCAGAAGCTGAACGGACCCTGTTCCATCTAGTGGCTGAAAAAGAATTGGACTTACTTTCCACAAGAGTTCACTTCATATCACTGAAGTGGTTTTTTCAACAAGAGGGGATCTACAAATCTCTGTCCAATCAGATTCTGAAACTGTGCAGATGCTACTGTAGCTCTGACAGAACCCAAATTGTTGTACCTGAAAATGATGGTCAAAAATTAAATGTTGGAGCAATTGCCGAGTTGGTAGCATCAGGTGATAACTTCGGAGCGACAATTATGGTCTGTTTATTGAGAGAACTTGTTGAAGAAGGTAGCCAAGTGGATGACATCATTTTGGTATTAAGTATGATTACGGTAATCATTGATATGTGTCCAGCTGCTTCAGACCAATTGTGCTTAAATGGAATAGGCACAGCGATGCAGAATCTTTATTATCATTCAAGGCATTCTTCTTCCACAGATGTATTCATGGCCATTTCTCAACTGGTGTTTAAAATTTTATGTTCAGTTCACTCTCAGTCTCTTACCGATGAGGAAGCTTGGCTTGCAGTCACGATGAAAGTAAGTAGGTTAGTTCAGTTAAATTCAAGCTTGTTCATAATTCTGGAAAATTGATTGGCACTTCAACTTCTTCAGTTGTTGGATTACCTGATCTCCACAGTGTCTGCAAACGGGTGGACTCGAGATGCTCTAATCCTGACTGGCATTCTTTCCTTAATTTTGCATCACTCCATTGATCAAACGCTTGTCGAAGCTTCAAAGGCCATACTTCTGAGTTCTCCATTGGTCTCAATGATTAGCAACATCATCTATGAAGCCTGTTCAAAGGGACCTGCATTACTAGATCACGACGAGGGAACAAAAACAGGAGAAACTCTGATATTTCTGCTTTTACTCCACTACTTTTCTTTGAAAAGGTCGGTAATATTTCTGTTAATTTACTTACCCCTTGATTTCCTATTTCCGGACAGAGAAAAAATTAACACCCTTCTGTATTAGTGTGCTTGCTGTTCTACCAGGGATTGTGGATGCACAAAATTTACTAGGCATTGACAAGGGGAAGCAACCACTGTCCTATATAAGTATTCATTGCCATTACTTGTGTAAGCTGTTACATTTAGGGTCAGCTCCAGTCAAGCTTGTAGCTTCATATTGCCTTCTGGAACAATTTAGTACAATATCAGAACAGAAACGGAAAGAGCCAGATAAGTTGAAGTGCAGTAGCCTTTACCTACTTTCCACAAAGGCTGTATTGGAAAGCCTAATCTTCTGCAGTGATATTAGGGTTGCTATGAACTGTGCCCTTTGTTTATCAATGGTTCTGGGGTGGGAAAAAGAGGAAATGCAGGCACAAGTCATTGAAAATAACACTTGGTGCCGGTTGATAGTAGAAGAGTTGGCGGTTTCTTTGGCAGTTCCATGTTTGGCATCAAAATCATTCATGATTCATCGCATGCCTGCAGTTTATGTTGCAGTTTCACTGCTAAAACTACGAAAAGTTTCTCCATGGATGCGTGCTGTGTTTGATGATTCTTGCATATCTGCTATAATTCAGAACCTTTCAACATGTAATCTGACCAGTGAAATTGTGCTTTTATTTCGAGAGCTGCTAAATTCTGGGTACCTGAAAGCTGAGCAAATTGCTAGCCTAAATCGGCTTTTCCAGGTGATAATATCTAGCTCCATGTGTCCTATTCTTTCCAGCTCCTAAATTGTTGTGAGGTCCTAAAGTATTCTCAACCAATTGCATCCGGCTAGAAAAAGAAAAGAGAACTTGCAGGTTCTTTTCCATTTCATTTCTCAATTGATCATGACTAGGGCCTGCATCATATCCACTTGGTTTTCATCTTACAAGTTTAAGTGCCATAATTAGTTCTATGTTTCATTTTCTTTTTCCAATTAGTTATTTTTCCGTTTTCTCTCAAAACCCTTAGTTAATAGCCGAACTTATTCTGTTAAAATACAAGAATTCTACTACCTTTGGAGTTTACGATTTGCATCCAAGACACTGCTACATGTTGAAGAAGGTATGTTTTGATAGGATATTCTAGAGAAAATATTGCCTCATCAAATTTATTCTCTTTCTATTGCAGGCGTCCAGGAAGCACATGTACTCGGATAATGTTCAAGATGTTGCCATAGAGGAGAATGGAGAGAAGGTAGTTGTCATCCCAGATGATTTAGGCACAGTTTGCGAGTTTCTCATAAACCTCATGTCATCCCACTCATCTCCAAATATGGATTCTATGAAATCTCATACTAGAAATAAAGAACTCTTACAAGAAATAGAACTATTTTGCAAAGCTTTGATGGATGAAGACGATGGCTAGATCTCTAATTTTTAACGAAATTCTTGAAGAGAGGAAAAGTTCATGGGTATGATTGGAGAAGAGTACATGATTAAGAAGGATGACTGATTAAAAGTACTGTAGTGAATATGAGAATTGGAACACATGAAACGCTGTCTGGTTAGTATTGAAGTGAATATGAGAATTGGAGATCAGGTACGTACGTACAAATATTGGATAACCTCGTTTGTGTAAACAGAGGGAAATGTTGTATGATTCTCAACATGATCTTGCAAAGTGCCAACAGTTTTTGTTGGCGGTTTCTTGTCTTTAGTTTCGATGAAGAAGATTCAAGGAGACAAGGGTGTAAACTGTTAAGGTTCAAATGCTAGGGGCCATTAGCAGAAATTTGAATAAATATTTCCCTCAAGTGAATTACAATATGGATACAACATACAACTCTTGCCAAAGGTGCCATATCGATTAGGCAAAGAAAAATTCCTTCAACTCTTGCCAAATTCTCCAAAAGCCTCTACAACTAGCATATCTCAAATTTGGGCCAGGTGATCCTTCCATTGCAGGTACCTTCCTTTCCACGCAAGTTGACTTGCTTTCTGTGTAGATGCTATGTATTGTGTTCAATCACCATATTGATGAAATGGCGATATGTCCGAACTTGGTTCTTCCGGGAGTTGGACTTGAGGGAGGAGTACGTATCTTCACAGGCTTGAAGGAAATGTCCCTTCCCGAATGCAGTGAGAACCAGAGGGTCGGTGTTGATCTCCACAGCTTCGTTAAGAAGTCCCATCCTTCTCCATGTATTCAAGTCGTCACTCATATCCAACCCCAATCTGCTCGCGTCAAATAAGATTCCAAAAGTGACAATGTCAGGTTTCACACATCGATCAGGCAATTCGAGATTATAAATTTCAAGTGCTTCAAATCTTTTATCTTCAAACAAGCAAGCAACATTATGTTTGCAATAGTGATATTCCATGGAGCTTTCTCAAATTCCATCTGCTGGATAATAGAATCCATTCCGTTTCTGCTCAAAAGACAAGCATGAGAAAGAATGCGCAGACACCATACCATATCAGTCCTACCTGTTCTTTTAGAAATATCATTTCCCAAGTCATCTAATCTAGAGAACATGTGATTCTCAATATAAACACCAGCTAATTTACGAATCAAGTCATCCTTTAAATGGGTTTTCTTTGATTTCATAATCCTTCTATACACCATCTCCATGCTTTCCATCATCCCAAAGAGAGCATATGCCTCAAGCATTGCCACCATGGTAGAAGATTGCAAACTCATCCTTTTCGAAAGGACAGTCTGATATGTTCTTTCCATCCTTTTGAGCAAACCAGCTCGTGAAAATTCTCGGATTAGCAAATTATAAGTGAGATGATCAGGTAAACAGCCAGTTGTTTCCATTCTTTTCACGCATTGATCCATCTCGTCATACATCTTATGGTTTGCATAAGCTTGAATGAGCCCATCATAAATCTCCGTAGTTGGCTTCAAATTCATGCCTTCCATCTCCTTGAGATAAAACAAAGCATCTTCAAGCCTACCCTTTTGAGTGAAGTAACGAATCACTAAATAGTATATCTCTGAGGAAGGGCCAATCTCACTACACATATCTCCGAGGACTGACACCATTTCTTCAGCTAGTCCTTCCTCGGCTAACAATCCTAGGATGTTCTCATAGTTGAAAGCATTACTTCTGGAATTATCCAAGTTCTTCCACAGCTTAAACACCTGCACGACAACGTTAGGGACTTCAATCAAACAATTGATTTCAAACAAATTGTATTTTCTTTCGTTAGCTCAAATTTAGGTTTTCAATTGCTTTTGCCAAGTTTCAAAAGAATATTCATCCGAAAGAAAAAATCAAAGCATCTCTCTTCGACAGGGAGTACCAATTTTTAGAAGCAGGAGCGAGAGAGAGAGAGAGAGAGATGACCTGGAAGATCTCCCTGGATCGGGAGGATTGTTGAAGGAATCTGGCAACAACCCAGAAGAGTTCATGGCTCCAATCGCCATCATCTTTAAGTATCCGAAGTGGGTCTGAATTTCTATCCTTGAGCTTCTCAAGCAAGTCCCTTTTCAATCTCTGATATCGAGTTAAATTATCTATAGACTGGCCGGCTCTACTAGGGGTAATAATAATTCCTTTGTTGAAGACGCTGGTCTTTTGGGGTTCCGCTACTGATTGTGAAGACGATGAATATGATGGGACGATTGTAATGAATTTTTGGGGGCTCTGGTTGAGGGTTTTGTGAAGGTGAGGGGTTTGGTGTTAATTTTCCATGGCAATAGGGTTTTGCAAGAGAACTCATATTGCAGGGGAAATGGTACGGTAGCCATATATGGCCGCTTTCATTCTCTCTCACGGCTCACGCCTTATGCTCGAGTTCCTATGGTTGGCTTCCACAAGTTTTAAAAATTACACTACTTGAATTTTTTTTCCCAGTAAAATTGCGATAAACATTATGTGTAATTTGTACACCCGTGTGTGGACGCACGAACAAATATTTTATTTAATTAAATTATACTCAATAAAATGAAGACAAAAGTAAAATTAAACGAATTGAGAAATAATAATATATGTGGAAATTACTTAAATATAAATTCATTATTGTATTGGTAATATTATAGATTCTTTAAATTTTTCTTAATATAAAACATTAACAAATCTGTGTTTTTTTCTTGTGTAGGAGTAGGACAGTCTTATGGATCCTAAATCCGTAAGACATAGCTCCAAAAATGATAAAAAGAAGTTGATGAAGCAAGTAACTGATCAACAAAGACCACGTGTTATTCAATAAGAAAAGAAAAATGTCATTTTTTAGTATTATTAATTGTGTCACTTTTCAGTATAAAATGTGTCACATTACGTTTTTAATAAAAAAATATCATTTTTCCTTTTAAAAATATTACTTTTTAACCTTAAATATGTTACTTTTTAGACTTAGATGTGTCATTAGATACGATGCATATGATGTATAAAAGAGAAAAGAAGGTGGTATCAATTTATGAAATTTAAAAATAATCTAAATGTAAAGATTAAAAAAAGTGAACTAAATAATATGATGTAACGTTAATAGAAAATATTTTTAACCTAATATATAATATATTAAATGTGTAAAATAAAAATACGATAAATAGAAACTTGCGAATATAGTGCACATTTTCGGTGCATATTTTTACAATAGAGCTTACTTATTTTAGTCTTTCTGTTCAACTTTGTCGAAAGAATAGTTTAATGTGTTGGAAGGATTTTAGGATAGGAAAAGACTTGGAATGAATTGTCCATTCCGACATAGACATAGGTAGCAGATTGGCCACTCCAATTCGAAGGGGCCAAGGAATTACTAAACTAAACCCACCAAATCCATTTCATTGGAATTTGGACCAAATGAATCAGACTAACAAGTGTCCGAATGCACTCTTTTAGCATTCAACACTTTCCAACGAAAAATCTTGCTGAATTTGAATCCTACTTCATTATTACCACTGCAGCCACCCTACCACCACTTCACCTTCACCGCCACCGCCACCACCACCACCATTGTTATTGAATGGTAACACGAAAGACAATGATAACACAGCGTTACATTGAATATTTTTGGGTAAAATCAGCTAGCATTAGGCATATACATGAAAGAAGCTTGATAATAGTGACATAAAAATACTCTTCATAATATTCAAAATGTACACATAGCACACAATCGAGACTTGCACTTCGAACTTTAATTGACACTGATAGTGAGACACATAAAAAAGTGTAGAGTATCAGAGGGTGATTACATCTCAGCTGTCTCCACGAAAGGAAACAGTGAGACACCATTCCTAATTTACATTTACTGAAGAGCAGCATACAAATGGTACCCACGATGGTTTTCCCTTCACCTTCTTCCTATCTTTCTTGCTACCAGGGTACCTTGCCGGTGAATTCCACTCCTTCCCTGCCTCTCTCTTGCCACTCTGATCATCTGCGGGCTCTTCACCTCTCAAAACTGACTTCACAGTTGTGGTTAAGTTGTTTTCAGCAGTGGCTTCATCTTTCCACGGTTGCTTAGATTTTGGTGACTTCTGTTTACTTTCATCGACTTCGCCCAACAGGCTCTTCAAAGGAGTGCTCTGATGTTTTCCTGGGCTCCAGTGTGTCAACTTGGCAATTACCTCTTCATTTTTATTTCTTTCTTCGGACTCACTGCTGACATTATAAAGAGACTCAGGTTTTGGCTGGTCAAACTTCTGCATTGCCTCAAAGAAATCAGCTTTATGGTCAACCCCACCTCCTCGTTCAACCACTGTCATGAAAGATGGGGGCTCAAAGACTTCTGATTGATCTAGTTGGTGCTCATCAGATGCATTTGTGGACTTTCCCGAGTTGGCTTTCTCTGATGTTTCGGCGTCAACATAAGACTGTGCATCCGACTGTGTCGAGAGCACTGATTCATACATCAGAAACAAGGATATGCATTTTCAGCTAACTATCATATTAGGGTAAATCTGAAGCTATGTACCTGTGCTTGTGTGTTGGGGGAGGAGGAAGGAGGGAGAGGAGGGGGGTCTAGCACCATAAAGGACTAAAGGAGCAAGGAGCATCTGTTTAACCAAGCAGATTCCACTACATATATAGCTGTGCAATGGTTTCAATTAAAGAAAAGAACTGAACTTTGTACCAGTGTACCACTCTTTTGTAAGTGGCATGTGTACTTTTCTAATGTGATAATACAAAATTTTCTATTAAAATATTTCCAATAGACTGCAGAAATATTCTCACGTACCTGAAACAGAACCCCAGTTGGCCTCCAAGCTATTTTGACTACTTATGTCAACTGATAATTCAACAGCCGACTGTTCTTTGTGGAGCTTGTCATCACCTTTCTCTTGCATAGATTCAGAAATAGTACCAGCAGAAGCAATCTGCTCACTGTCCTTGTTCTGGCTAACTTCAACAGTAGTACAAATTAGAATGGATTGTTCAGATCCACTAGGCAAATGCCCAGGGCTAGGTTCTTTCAAGATGGGCTCTTCAGAAATTTTCTCTGATGCTTCTGCATCAACTCTGTCATTTGATTCAGAACCCACAGCAACTGGGCCAATGCACTCCACAACTTCACTATCATCCACAATTTTTGTTTCTTTGGCAACTTCCTGAGAATCTCCATCCAAGCCCTTTTGTTCTTTCAAGATGGGATCTTCCGACATCCTCTCTGCAGCATCAACTGTGTCATTTAATTCAGAGCCCATTGCAACAGGGCGGACGCACTCCACAACTTCACCGTAATTGACAATTTTTGTTTCTTTGACGATTTCATGAGAATCTTCATCCAGGCATTTTTGTTCTTTCAAGATGGGCTCTTCTGACATCCTCTCTGGTACTTCAGCATCAACTCTTTCATTTAATTCAGAGCCCATAGCAACTGGCCGGCTGCACTCCAGAGCTTCATCATCATTGTCTATTTTGGTTTCCTTGACGACTTGCTGAGAATCTTCATCCGTGCACTTTTGTTCTTTCAAGATGGGCTCGTCTGACATTCTTTCTGATAATTCAGTATCAACTATGTCATTTGATTTAGAGCTCACTGCAACTGGGTCGACGCACTGCACAACTTCATCCTCATTGTCTACTTTGGTTTCCTTGATGACTTCCTGAGCATCTTCATCCACACATTTTTGTGAGTTGGGAAGATTTTGGATCAGATTTCTTGATTTACTTGTATCAATGTCCACATCAGCTGAAACTGGAATAATTTCTACAGAAGTCATTTCCAAACAGTGGTTTTCAGATTCAAGATTTTGATTAGTGTTACCAGCACATTTGACTGCTTCAACTACTGCTTCTGTGCTTTTACTGGGATGTACATCAGAAAGTTCATTTACCAAATTTTCCTTCTCACTAGTATCATCTCCAGGTAAGCTTGCTGTTTGATAAAATCTAAGACTTGCAGAAGAGCTGATCATATCCTCTGGAACCTTATCATCATCTCCCAGAGACTTAACAATGTCAGCAGAGCCTAGCACTGGAGGAAATTCAGATTTCAATACCCTGTGGTCTTTAAAATCTTCAATCTGGTGCTCTGCCACAAGCAGATCTTTTGCAACCGAAAGAACATACACAGCTTCCTCACCTTCACCCTTTGTGTTAGAGTCCTCCATCAGATCACCATGTCCAACATCTGTATCCTGGGCAAAATCTTCTTTAACTGGAGCACTATAAACCGAATCCTCCAGAAAATTCAAATTTGCAGTAGAGCCGTCCTTATCACCTAGATCTTTCTCACCATCTCCCAAAGGGCTCATAACTTCAGCAGAGTCTAGTGATAGAGAAATGTTTGATTTCACAGCATGATGGTCTTTAAAATCTTCAATCAGAGTATCAGAGTCGCCTATTAAAGGTATATCCTCTGCAACAGAAAGAATATGTGCAGCTTCCCCTTCTGTCTTTGTGTTAGCCAAAACCTCCAAATCACCATGGTTACTGGAATCTACATTCTCTGCAGAATATTCTTCATTTTGGTGAATAGATCCAACTTCAAGGGGAAGATTGGACTTCATAAGTACAGATCCACCACCTTGTCCTTGCTCTGATTGGACAACTCCATCCTCTCTCAAAGGAGTGGAAGTATATCCATCCGTTTTTTGTGCCTTAATTTCTGCCTCAAATGATTCAATCAGATTTCTACTGGGATGCTCTGAAACATTTGGTAGAATTTCATCTTCGTCAATTTTCTTTGCATCTTTCGTGTTATCTTCAACCACTCTTGCATCTGGTCTTTCTAAACCCTCAAGGTTTTTCACTTTGTTACTATCTATTGAACTGCTAAGCAGTTCTGTAGATCCTACGTATAACAACAAGAAATCAGAATTATTGAAATTAACATTATGCAGATAATCATGCTACAATTGAGAAAAGGTAAACAGCAAAGGGGAAATATATTCAAAAATGACAACATAGTCAAATTTTTACACCAAATCCTTCTGACACATATCAACAGGTTGTGCAGCCTTGTCAAAATACATGCATTTCATTACTAGGTAAACCGTAAACGTAAACCAGTCAGATCAAATGTATATACACAAGAAATATTGGCTATATAGCCAATAGAAAGACGGTAAACAACCGGTCTAAGAAGTTAAGCAATAACTTTTAGTCACTCTTATCCATTCTACATGAGTTTAGTGCTAACAAGACCAAGTTACACGATTTTCTATTTCATCTTATCCACTCCATGTGGACTTAATATGAAAAAAAACAAATTACACACAGTGAATGGAGTTACTTTTAGGGTGCATCTTCTACCCCTAACCTAAGGATTCCAAAACATTCTTCCATAAATATAACATTTCAGTTAAGTAGTTAAATAGATTAGAAAGTTGACTCCAGACACCAAACACATTAATGGCTCACCAGCTTTTGCATCATCCTTCAATAATGGACTGGACTCCAGATCACCCTCCAAAGTTCTCTCCACATTCTTCTCCGAATCACCTGGACTAGATGCACTATCTGAAAATTCCGTGACTGCATCAGAAAAAGAGTCATCTTCTGATCTATTTGTTCTCTCACGAACCCCAACCCTGCCAAGTGTCTTGTCACTTTTTGGGACTTCAACAACTAATTCAACAAAAACTAAGTTAGCTTTCAAGTAAATTAAACAAAACAAAAGAGGGCCAGAAAAAAGAAAATAAAGAATCACAGGAAATCTACTCACGTGGGGTTTGCCTATCATCATCAGAATGGTGTTGTTGTTGTTCATCATCTGAAACACCCGAATGGGTGGTTCGGTCATCAGAGTCAATGGCCTTAAATCCTTGAGGTTTCCCACAGATCTTTTTGTGGGCTCGCCGGAGTTTGGCACTTGGATGTGGGTTTGGATAAGCCCATCCACATCTGTTACATAAATGATGATTCTCACGCCCTACATACACATAACCAAGAACACCAACCAAAAAAATTACGCAAAGAATTTCCTTACATCAAAATATTGTATAAATAATTGAGAACAAAACCCCACAAAAGAACTACATGTCAGAAAAATTCAAGCCGAAGCAAACAATAAAAACCAATTGAAACAGTGTAACCACATTGTACTAAAAGGGGAACAAATTACGGGGAAAAAGGACAATTATATATATCTACAAAGGAGAGAACCCCATGAATAAAAGATGAAAATAAAATGCGAGCGTGAAGAAACCTGAGGGGCTGGGGTTTCTCTGTTCTTGGTTATTCATGGAGATGGAGAGAGTAAGAGACTGGGAAGAAGATGAAGGAAAAAACAAGAATGGGGGAAGACTGCGATAGAGTGTGAGAGAGAAAAAGTCGGAGAAATGTCCAAGTCTTTGTAGACGTAGAATGTGACCCGGAATGCATACTAGTATATTGTATAGTAACGTACCAAACAAAGTGAGAGATGCGGGTAATGGGATTGATTAAGCCTGTTCAACCCCATCTCCGTATTTTATCATCAACCATCATTACCAATCTTTCCTAGCTACACTACACACACTACACGCACTTCTCCCCTAAATTGTTTATAATGAGGACATTAAATCCAATCACTTCCCTTTAGTGCACAAAAATTAGAGCATGGGTTGTAAATTGTAGGATGAACTCTCGTTCTCTTAAAACTTAACCAACTAACATATGATAATTTGGTTAAAAATGATTTATTTTATAAAAAATATGTATAAAATCGTATTATTTAAGTTTTTGTTCCAAAGCTAACAGATAAATTTCGTTTTCATTTTGGTACCCTTTTAAACCCAAATTTGTTATTTATATATATATATATATATATATATATATATATATATATATATATATATATATATTCCTTCGTTTTATGGTAAAGAGTCATCGTATTATTTTTGATATCTCACATTAAAAGTCTATTTTTATAAATTATGTCAACAATATTCACTCACATTAAAATATTTTTATAATTATAATCAACTCTAATGCTAATTGTCTATATTTTAATACTTAGACTTTTCAAATATAGATTATCTAGGTGGAACGAAGGGGGAATCATACTTTGACCGTAAGAAGGATGTTCACTCATTTAAATAAAGAATTTTTATTGATTCTTGATCACTATATCAACTAACAACCAAATTATACTTCCTATGTTCCTAAATAATATATTAAGAAAAACTAATTGATTTTATTATAATTATTAGTATAATATGTATCATGTAGTTTTTTTAAGCTCATGTTCATGTAGACCATAATTAAAATAATTTTAAAAATTATGGTAAAATAGTAAAAACGTTTTCTTGAAAAAGAAAGTTTAGAAACAAAATAATTTTTTTTTGGAACTGATGAGAAAGTAAAGCGGGACGAGTATAAAATTAATAAATATTTTTGCGAAACCCTCATATTTTTATTTGTACGAAATGATGGTAATGAATCAGATAATAGATAATGCACTCATGTGGCGTTGTGAGCATTAGAGGATAACATAATTCACCATGTGTATAATTATCATCATTAGTTGTTGTGAATGCGTGTGCAATTTTTTTTATTTGAATTTTCTTCTTCTTTTAAATAGTATAAACTTTTTCTCTTATTTTTTGATATATTATTCGCAATGCCTATCCCTACTAGACCTGCCAATCGAATATAACATTCTATATTCGAACACGTTACCAGCTATCATATCTAATCAAATATCTGATTCAATTTTAATATTTACAGATAAAAAACAACGATAAGATGAAAGACATGAAGACCAAAATGTGTATATTATATATGTGCATAATAATAAATATATGTAAAGATTTATTTACGGATCGGATTTGTAACGAATCAGATATAAGTATCCGATCTGCTAAGTAAATAGATTATTAGATTCAAATTTGAGTTATTAGACAAATCCATATTCGAAAATTTGCATCGGATTCATACGTAAATAGGTTTCCCCTAACTAGTTAAGGGTCATCTTAGTTATTAACGTAATGTGTTGGTCACATCTGTTTGGCCTTGCGATGGTTATCATGGAGAATTGAAAAATGATTAGTAACTTGGGTTACTTAATTAAAAAGCAATAGCGTATTAATCAATGTATAAAAACTCCAATTTTGAGCATATAAGACTAAGAAAAGTTAAAAGATCATGTACAAATGATATAAACAATTAATTTGAGATTGTTAACTTTCTCGAAGAATAATGGAGTAACTTTTCGTAAATGACATTGATTCGCACAATAATAATTATGATCAATTATTGATATATACTCCCTTAATTATGGGAAAAGAGTCAATTATTGTTTCCATAACATTTTTCGTACGTTTTTCGAACATCAAAAAATACTTTTCGATATATTTTCAAAATATTTATCAATCACCTAAAAATGAAATCTTTAAATTTTTTGGAAATCATTTTTTATGAAACAAATAGAGTCGTATACTTTTTCCGTTTCGGGCAAAGAGTCAACTATTCAATTTTAAGAAGTTTCATTTAAAAAGTTCACTTTCAAAAATTAAGGTATATATGTGTCATTTTATTAAAAATATTGACTTTCAAACTGAGACTATTTATTAAAAACGGAGAGAGTATGAGCCTAATTTTTTTATTTTCTTTTATGTTTTTTGTGAGAAATGTAGTTCTCTATAAACTCCTCATCTAGCTTTGAGGGCAAAAGAATAGGGAATCCAAGGATTAAGGGAACCTCTTTCCACCGAAGCCTCAATCGGTACACAACAATGTAATCAATTCCACGGAATTGATTATTAGTTATGTGATTCCACAAAAATAGACGAAAAGGTGATTATCTTAAAAGTGTTTGGTAACATAAAGAATGTGGTTACTAATATAAAACAAATTTCGATTATATTATTGGTAAGAAACAAAATAATTTGAAATTCAATGACAAAATTAAGACAATCGATAATATTATCCCAAAGTGATAAGTAATTGTCAATGACTTTAATGGTAAAAACTAGACATCAACATTATTACTGCTCAACAAAATAACAACTTGTTCATTTTTTTCAATTTGGGTGGAAATTTTAAATTATTTGATATCAATAAATCAAGAAAAAATCATTAAATTAAAAAAAAAAAGACAAACTAATTAATGTTATAATGTTACTAGTTCAAATACTAATGGATTAAATGCTCGTTTGTTGTAGTTTTTTTTTTTTTGAGTGATTTTTGATTTTTAGTTTAAAAGAAGTCATATTTAAAATGTTTGTTTTAGCTTATAAGTTAAAAACTAATAAGCTAGATACAACGCCCTTTATTATGCATTAAAAAGCCAAAGCTAAAAGCCAAAAATTTAAGCTTCTTAAGTTTCTTTAAAACACAAAGTCAACTATTCATTAATAATTTGATTATTACAATTTTACTTTTTTCTCGTAAATATATAAAAAGAGCTAGGAATACTAATTTTATTACTTTTTAAAAGAATAAACATTTAATGCAGAATAAGGAATATTATAAATTATTTATTCATTTTTGTTATAGGGTAAACATTTTCAATCTTCGCATATTTGACTACTCATATTAAAGATTGATAAGTAAATAATAAAATTTTTAAAGTAAAAGACTACACACACTAATAGTGTAGGAGTGTTTTTTTAAAGTATGATTAAGTAAATAAATATTAATTAAATATTATCCCATGTTTATTTTTTTAAGATAAATATGGGACTTTTTATGGTCAATTTTTGTAAATAAAAAAATTCAGTTTATTTAACAAATATAATCATAAATCGCTTTTTATCAGTTGCAACAAATAATATATCATCAAATCAGCCATAAGTCATTCAACCATCAGCTATAAGCCACAAACCATCAGTTGCGACAAACGAGCCCTAAACATGTGAAACAATTCGAGAAAATTTTGTTATTACTTAACTAAAATAAGTACTCTTATTCTCCTATGTAAAACTGGAGTCCAGATCTCCTGTACCACTTGTGTGTATCACTGGTGTACCACTTTTCATCTCAACCATTGGTTGAGATGTAATGATTGGGATGCAAAGGTGGAGATAAAAAGTGGTACACCAGTGGTACACACAAGTGGTACAGGAGATCTGGACTCGTAAAACTGATATTTGACCTAATAGAATGATATGATTGTCCTTTTAGATGGATTTCAACTATTTGAAATCTAAATCCCACCTCCTCTATCAATATTATGATTCCTAAAATTTCAGTAATCAAATCCAGGATTTCAGTAATTTATTTATATTTGAAATATTATTCTAACATCACAAAATGCTATCAATTAATTCAATTGAGTCAATTCCATGGAGTTGATTTCATTTTCATATACCCATCAAGGCCAATCACCCATATATTTCAAGATTTGAACAAGAATTCTTTATGTGTTGGTGGACAAATTTCCCTTGATGTATCTTAATCCCATAAAACTTTTACGGCAAACAACACTAAGTGATGTGGCAAAAATACAGTTTGGGCCGTCTGTGTAATAGGTAGGATAGGTAGGATATCTGGACTTAATCTACTTCCTTGAATCTGATTAAGATCACGAAAAAACCCTTAGTGGAAGTGCAAGGCTTGGCCTCGCGAAACCACTCCGGCGTGAGAGTAAGTATCGTATAAGAGAATCAAAAAGCAATTTGACTGAGGTTCTAGGCTCAAGAAAAAGTGTGTACCTTGTTTGTGGTTTATAGAAGGGTATTTATAGGTCCCAAATGACGTAGAATCCTGGTAGGATTCAGTTTTCATAGTTACCCAGCCAATTAAGGAGGAAATCCTTAAATTGTAGGCATGATGGGTGGCTAACCGCGTGAATGTAGGAGCGGATATGATAAGTATCTTGCTCGGATAAGGTAACCCTTAACTTGTTGGAGAGTAAGTTTCCAAGGTTCCCTGCTCGATACGTGCCCATGCAAGCAAGACTCTGCCCAACTTCATGATGTAGACTGATTAGAGATAAGTATTAATCTCGGGCATGACCCCTGGTCGGACAGACAAGACCAGTGTTCGACCAGATTTGGACAGGATGAGTCTGATTCTTTGCCTTTGTGAGTGAGGTCCCTGGGCATGACCTCTGTTCGGGCAAGCAAGGCCTATGTCCGGCCAGATTTAGACGGGAATTATATTAATATCTCACTAGCTCTGCCTGTTAGGCCTGGTAGGTCTCATGTTAATTAAGCTCGTGACTGACATGTGGCGATCGCTCGTGCTCTGCTCGTGACCCGGCTTCGACCGAGCATATCACTAAGTAATACTTGACCTTAATAATTTAGAAGTCATGCATACTTTCTTATAGTTCAAGTATGTGTAAAATCTATTTTCTTGATCTTCCATATTCAATGATAGTTAGATCAAACCCGGTTGTCTTTTTCATGTGCTTTAATATGTCGTAGGTTTCCATGATAAAGTAGTTATATTTGTATGCTTAGTTTGAACATTTCGATAAAATTTTAATTCATCACTTTTAGTTCAATTTCGTAAAAATCTTCATCAAGGCTCCCTTATGTTAATTAGCACTATAATATGGATTGAAAAAGCCATCCACATATGTTACATATTTGAACATCTCCCACACTCATGATGATTTACATGCCTTATATAGCCACACAACAATTTAGGTAAGACGATGTATTTTATGCAACAATTTAAGATTTATAAAACGGTTTTACGAAAAATTTGCTCATATAACCAAGAAAACCAGAAGTTCACCTACATCACAAACTTGTACTTGAAATAATTGAGAAAATTAGGAAATCCATAAAAAAAAAATACATGTCAAAAAGTTGAAGTACAAGCAAGAATAAACTAGTGTTGTAATGTAATCACAATGTATGAATATGCCTAGTGTGTATTACATGTACTTATGATGTCTATTCAAAACTCAAAAGGGAAACAACTTACAAGAATCGACATGAGTAGAAAGAAAGAAAAAGAGAACACAAACACCTAAATAATTATCTATAATATAATAAAGTTTAATGTAGCACATTTATAATTGACTTGAGATAAAAATGAGTCAGAATTTACTGTTTTACGGTGATCCAACGACCCTTATTTCCCTCGGTTTATTGTTTTACGGTTTTACAATTTTACTGTTTTATGCTATCGTAATTAACTTAATCAATTTAATTTTTTTATGATCCGTAATTTCGTATACAAATTAATTGAAATATTTGTTTTTTTTCTTTTTAACTGTTATCGTAATCTTTTTGCCTGGCCCGTTTTTCCGACCCGCAATTTCGTATACAAATTAATCAATTTACTGTTTTCCCAAGATTCTACGGCTATTGAATAAAAAATTATTTTTGCAACACCAATTTCCAAATAATGTCTCTCAATTTTTTTAAAAGAATTTTCATTGTAGTTTTTAAAAAGTTGATGAATGTCAAATTTTTAAATGAAAAATTATGTGCGGGCATTCATTTCAATGTAATATTGATATATATGAAATATAAAGAATGTCTATCTATCACGTTTAATCTCACAATCTCAACCGTTTTTATCACGTTTTTTTTCCATCCCTATTTTATTACTGCGAAAATTATTGAGATATTACAGTTTACAGTTATTATTTTACATTTAATATTTTACAGTTAATATTTTACGGTTTTATATTGATTTAATGTGTAATTTTCTTTAAAATTCATGTGTATGTGGTTCATAATTAAAATAATGTGAAAACGTAAGAGTAAAGTGGTAAAATTGATGTTCTAAAAGTTTTCAAAATGTTAGGATCTCATTGGCCGAACAACACTGTGTTGTTCGGATAGAGTATGTCGAACAACACTGTGTTGTTCGGCCAAAAATGACCGAGCATTTTGGAAATATTTAAAAAAAAAATTTAATTTAGTGATGCTCGGCATGCTCTAGTCAAACAACACAATGGTGTTCGACCAAGGACGTCTAAATATTTTTAAAAAATTAAACTTAGTGTTGTACGACATACTTTAGCCGAACAACACAGTTTTGTTTGGCATGCTCTAACCGAACAATTAAAAGGAGGGGGTGATGTGAGGTGTCAACTTATAATGATTGTAAAATAGGAAGAATGCGTTTTGAAAATTTATAGGGATTAACTTATAGAAAAATGGGCTGAATAGCGGCACCCTTATTATTATTTTACTTCCCGTCATCTCCTTATTTCTCCAAATTCAATGGCTATGCCCCAACAATATAGTTATTCAATTATTATTTTTATTTTTTGTAATGGATTTATTAATTAATCTTATGACTAAATTTATATTGTAGTAAAATAATATGGAAAGGGCATTTTTTTTCTACCAAACTTTGAGTAAATATATGTTAATTGGTTATGAAAAAAATTAAAAGTGAAATTTAAAAGATGTAATAGTAAAAAATAATCGAATAGTAAAATCATAATATGAAATAGTAGCATAATATTTAAATATTTTGCTTACATTTATAACTGATTCAAAATTTTAATTATTGAGTTGATTGAAACAAATATTCGAGTTAATACCTACCATAATAATATAATTGATATTTTAAAATAATATTTTTAAGCAAAATTAGAATATTAATTTTTGATAACAAAATATCCAATATGATCTAAAATTTTGGTAGAAAACGTAATAATCATATTATTTTTATGATAATTGAATATAAAACGTGAGTGATTAGCAAAATTGATTAAACATATTTATTACAAAAAAAATAAGTGTTGTGTTTGTTGATAATTAAAATGCTAAGAATATAAATAGAATAATTATGTTATCCATTGATGTTTGATCAAAAAAATAATGTTAAAAAGTAATTAAGAAAATAACTTAATTAGTCAACTTAAAAAATGGTAATTTTGTTAAAACATGAATTTATTTGATACAATAATCTATATATATATAATGGCAAGGGTAGATTTCTCCCTCCAAAATCACACTTTTGAATTATTAACTTTTGAGTTACCATTTCACTTTTTCCCCCTCCTATCTTCTCTGGTTCTATTTCTCTTTCTCTCTCCCGTCTCCTTCATATTTTCTCTCTCATCACCACCATCTCATCTCTTTTAATTATGTTTAAACATTTTTCTCTCTTTAAACATAAAAAATAGTAACTAAAACAAAAATAATAGTTTCGGAGTCAAGAAAACAAAAATATAAGAGGTTAGTAAAATAAAAATAATTTATAGAACAAACCACTATAAAAATAAAAGTTACAGAATCAACAAAACATAAATAATTTAATGTGGATGTTAGTAATATAAAACAATTTACGGAACAAAAGTTTAAAACAAATTCTTAAAATATATATGTAAAACAAAAATATGTTAGTAAAATAAAAATATTTGATGGAACAAAATAATAGTTACAAAGTCAATAAAACAAAAACAATTTAAACCGAGGTTACTAAAATAATAAAAATAATTTATGGAACAAAATTTTAAAACAAATTCTTAAAAATAGCTATGTAAAACAAAAATGTATTAGTTAAATAAAAATATTTGATGAAACAAAAATAATAGTTACGGAAGTCAATGAAACAAAAATAATTTAAACTGAGGTTAGTAAAATTATAAAAATAATTTACTTAAACAAAAGTTTAAAACAAATTCTTAAAAACAGTTATTATGTAAAACAAAAATATGTTAGTAAAATAAAAATATTTGATGGAACAAAATAATAGTTACGAATCAATAAAACAAAACAATTTAAACCGATGTTAGCAAAATAATAATAAAAAATTACGGAACAAAATTTTTCTGTAAAACTAATTATTAAAAATAAAACAAAAATAATAGTTACGAAGTCAATAAAACAAAAAGTATATAATGGAAGTTATTAAAATCAAAATAATTTACAAAACAAAAATAATAGTTAACGGTAAAAATAATTTCGTTATTCATAAAATACAAATAAAATTTAATAAAAGTAATCATTCAAAAAGAAGAACTTATTTGAGTTCAGATTCTATTTGTAGGGCGAAAAAAATTAAAGTTTGTTCAAGACATTAATTATATGAGTTTTGAATAGTATAAAGTGTTCGCGGTTGTCAAGCCATGAATTGACACTTAAAATTAGTGTTACAATAATTATTGGAAACATCGACCATACCGCCATATTGTGCAATGGAACAAGACTAATCATTGTAAATCTTGAGGATCACTTTGTTGAAACAAATTTTTTGAAATGAAGCAATGTTGGAGAAAATGTTTTTATCTCAAGATTGTCATTAACTCTATCTGATGTAAGATTGTCTTTCAAGTTTCAAAAAAGACAATTTACATTATTGGTATCATATGCAATGACAATTAACAAGTATCAAAGTTAATAACCCGCATGTATGTCTCTTTTAAAAAAATCATATTGGTAGTAACAAATTATTTTGGTTTGAAGATATTGATATGCAAAGGAAGATGAAGATGAAAACCAACTAATAAGACAAAAAATGTTGTGTAGGAAATTTTTTAGAATCTATAATAATTAGTGATATACTTATGTGTAATTGTTAATAAACCGATCCTTTTTATTTTGTTTATGCACGATTTAATTGACGCTGCTTAACGCACGAGTTAAAAAAACTAGTTAAGAATATAATGGATAAGTAAAATTTGTAGTAGAAATAACTTCTCCCTATAATTATTGAAATATCCTCCACCCCATGTTTCATACTTTCAGCTCATCCGTTTCATATAATTATTTAATTCCACTTTTTATTGTTTCAATATTTTTGGTTACTTATTAACTAGTTTTTCGGTATACCCTTAACCAAATTAAGTATTTATTTGATTTCCTTGATTCTTGCTAATTTTCAATACTGTTAAATAAGGATATAAATGATATTAAATACTGATCGTTTAGGTATTTATTAGAATATTAAAATGGTCAACGATCAATTTAAAATACGTATTTTTAAGAACCGATTATGTTGACGCAACGAGTCAATGTATTTTATTATTTCTTCTAACAACCTACCTTACTTTAATAAACAACAATGGTCCTAAATGTTACATAAAAAACACTAAATGCCACATTCATTAAATAGTTTATTTATTAATTAATCCTTTTATAAAAAAGGAGTTATAATTAACCCTAAACTCTAATTACTAATTAATCCTTATCCTTTACCTTTTATATAAAGGAGTTTTAATTAATCCTCTGGCGATTTTTGAGTCCGAAACAAAATTTACACAAAGGATCATCGCTGCTCATTGAATTGCTAGAACAAATGAAAGTTTATTATACTCCTCTCACCTATATATATATATATATATATATATATATATATATTAGCAGAGCCCAAGTCAAAATCAAGAAAATCAAAAGGAAAGTCCCTGTTGATGTATTGTGTACATGAGTAACCATAAATGATGGACTCAGTCCCAACAATTTTGATTTTAGAGATAGATGATTACAATTTACAAGTACTAACTTAACTAGCCAAACTGATATAAACGAGCCTCACATTGAGAGTGCGTAAACGCATATTGCCGCCCCAACCAACTCTTCCCCGTCCGAAGTCGCCATCCCAATCCCC
>CM028384.1:92018750-92189076 GCA_013146195.2 Codonopsis lanceolata
GAAAACAAGTTTATGTTGTTTAGCTAGAGGACAAGCAAGATACAATAGGAAATACAATCATTGTTCAATTGTTTTGAATGAAATACATGAGATAATTGTTGGATTCTCTTGAGTGAAGA
Organism: Codonopsis lanceolata; assembly: GCA_013146195.2. NCBI lineage: Eukaryota > Viridiplantae > Streptophyta > Magnoliopsida > Asterales > Campanulaceae > Codonopsis > Codonopsis lanceolata. Next base: position 92,018,870 of record CM028384.1, read on the forward strand.
TAGGGAAGAATGTCCTAATCTCCTATGCCGATTGTGAAGATGCAAGGTCAAGAACTCCAACAACATTCAACGCAGATTGGAAGATGTGGAATTGTGAGCTCGAGTGAGTCCTTGCAATATGTACATGCCACCAAGAAGACTACCGCTTGTGTAATAATGTTCTTCATATGGTCCCCGGAACGTACATGTTGACACAAGAATTGGACAACAAGAAGTTTGAAGAAGAAGTTTAGGAATGGATAATGATTGAAATGAGAGGATGGAACATATAATACATCATGAAGAATCGATTAGGTGTCAAGTTAATCAACCTTTTGAGTAATTCACAAGATGACGACTATTGTGAGGGAAAGCATAACATGTTTAGCCAAAAGAACTATAGGAATGCATTAGTTTAGATGCACAACAAATATGAACAAGAGTCCCCGAATCTATTACCCAAGTGCGCTTATTAATTACCCTATGGATGGATGCTACAATTTTGTCATTACAAAGAAGTAGATGTACCAATCAATGCATAAGTGGTCCACAGCAGTAATAGGAGGCAAGATGATCTTCGTGGATGATTTGTGCCTTTTAACATATTGAGAACCCCGACCAAGTTGTTTCTTGAGAAGATTTATATCCGCCCGTGTACCATTATCATCTCCTGACCGACCGCACTTTGCATAGCCTTAGCATTGTGAAATTTCACGCCATTAGTGTGACCTCCTTTATTTTGTTTAGCATTGTGGTCTATAGGTAGGATGACCAATGGAAACCGTTGAGCTTAAAACATTCATTCTTGGTGTGACCTCTTTTGTTATAGTAATTGCAGACATTATACCCTTTTTGAATGCAGCCTTCACATAAGCAGTGTTTGTGTCCATTGGTGTAGGTCTGTAAGTTACAAAGAACTGCACTATCTCGTGTCATTAGGAGTCTTAAGAATGTTAGCAGCAATGATGTTCATGTCGTGAATGTATCCTACACGAGAGATTCTTCCCTGCTCGACCATATAATATGCCTCACCAATGGATGGTAAAGGCTTCATGCGTAGAATCGCCCCCTCTAATATTGGCAGTTTTGTCATGCAATCCCATGAGGAATTGCATGAGCTTTTCCTTTGCTCTTCCTCTTGAGCCTCACGTAACCACAAGTGCAAGCATTACAGAACAGTCAGTAACTACATCTACAATAATTCTCATCCCACAACCCTTCATTCTATGGTAATAAGCTCTACTGAAGTTTCCTTTGTTCTAGCCTATGGAGGTCTTTCTCCAATTGAAAATTCTATGTCCATCTATGTTCGAGTACCTCTTTCAACTCAAGCCAAAACAACATGGTATGAAACATAACGAAGACTCAATTGTTTATTTCTTCCGACGCGGACATTAAAAATCCAAGATATGACCATATCATTGGCCCTAGCCCATGCAAGTACAACCTAGATGATTTATCGAATTGGGAATGAACCATCAATTAATGCAAGTAATTTATTTTGGCAGATAAAGAGATTTAAAGAGATCTCGACCAAGAACTATAGTTATCCAATTTAAAGTTTTGGTGGAGATGAGAATTAAACCCGATGGTCATTATTGTGTATGAAGAGTGGGTATGTTCGAATCGATGGAGATTTCCATGGTGTTTGTTGATGTAGACCTTCACCATTCTGATTTGATCCAGAAGTCCATATGAACTGTTGCCACAACTTTGTGATTATTTGAAAGCAGACTGTCCTCACTTCAGTTCCAATAACGTTGGTACTTTAATAATAAATTCAAAGGAATCAAAAATTGTGTGGTGATGCAGTGATGCTGAGGAAGGAAAGAATATGTTTTTGTATGAAAGTGAGATTCTAGGGAAGAAGGCAAACGAAGCGGGACAAAAGTAGGGATGGATAAGTCAAACATTAGAATAATAGTTAACGATGGAGTATTAGTTTTCCCTAACGTAATCATTGCACAAAAAGTACACTCCCAGTATGTAATTGCCAGTTGACTTATTCATTTCTGGAGGTAAGACTAGTTATGTGTAAATTAAGGACTGCAGAACCGAGAATTTGTCTACCAACAACGATTGACTTCATATATTTAATCAAAAAGTTTGGATTTAAATGGAAGAGCATCTTTCGAATTTACTGAGGACACATTGCAGCATATGAAGGCTGGCTAATCTTTGGTACAATGCAAAAGTTGGCACCATGGGATTATAACTTATATACATAGTAAAACACAATTGTACCTGGAGTCATTTAACATGTTTTTGTCAGCCTGCATGAGTGGCCGTCTAGGTTCTCAAACTTTCTACCGGCGTAGGCTAGGCTCAACCATATAACACAACTCAAGAGAGCGATCAGAACTACTTTGTATAATGCAAAAGAGTAGTTAAAACTTGCTTATTCTAGCTCAACACAAACACACACATATACCACAACAAGGAACCAACCATCAACCTGGTACATTGGAAACTATAAAAGAGGAAAACCAAAATAGCTCAAGGTTAGAAACAGACTGTGCTAATCGAGAAAGTAAGGTGAATAGCTATGTAAGGAAACTTAAATACTTTTAATAATACTAGTAAGGTTCACGTGCGTTGCACGTGGTTAACGTGGTGTTAATGGTTTTTTAAAGTGATTTGTCAGTTTCTTAACTTTTTTGTTTACTTTTAATTATTGGATTCTTTTTGTATTTTAATCTTTATAGTTTTGAGACTTATAAATTGTATTATTGTGTGTTTAGGTTTTTCGATATTTTGTTTTTCGGTAATTTATAATGTAAGCTTTTAGTCATTATATTGCAACTTATCCTACACATTTGTCTTTTTATTGGTTATTTTTAAATCTTTTTTTAATACCAAACATGAATTCATTCACTTTTATCGGTGTTGGAATTGAAAACAATTCAAGCTTACTTTCTTAGATAAGCACATTGTTGTTGGAGACTTAGCTTATGTCGTTTGTGAAATTTATGACTCTCTTTGAAAAAATAATAAATTGTTTTATTGAAATCAAATTGACAATCCCAAAGTATATACTTACACTCTAAAATACAAAATTCACCCAGAGTCTCATTTTACCACCTAACCTAACTTTTGTGTTATTTTCATATGTCATTGTATAAGTTTTTTCTAGTTTGCCCCCTAGACACTACTAAGGTTACCAATATGACGTTAAGGTGCACATGGTATTTCACGTGAAGGACATTTTGGTCATTTTTAACAATGTTTTCTGTGCTTTTATTACCCAAAAAAAACTTCATTTTCTTATTCTCCGACAACGTCTGCTTCTTCTCCAACAATGACATCTTATTTAAATTTTAAATGAGATAAAACTCAAGAGTGTCTAAATCTTTTATTCAAAATTTTTTATAGAAAAATAAATAAAAATAGTGCAGAATCATATCAGAGAGAGATAAAACACAAGAAGAGGATCATATTCAGTGTCAAGGCCGCCATGAATAAAAACCCACAAAAATTAAAGTTGTCGAATCGCCGATGTTAAATGACCAAGCCACAAACACAATGCATAAGCATACACGATGAATTTCAAAACTCATATTTGAATTCATCACGATGCATACGACAATGATGAGGCACGCCATGATTCAATCCGCCTTCATCGCCCCTAGCTTAAACTCCAACAAATTTCTCCTTGGCACCATTGATATGGTTTATGGTTTGAATTGAGCAAATTCTCGATATTAAACATTATTCGCTACCATTTTTATCACTACGATTACCACACGTTACATCACAATTACCAAATTTGATATGGAATATGAAATGCTACAAAATTACGTTGAGAGCCAAAGTGGATTTGGTGGATATCTTAGGGGACAATGTGTATTTTGGACTAATTTTGATGGGGCAAACATATGATTAGCCCCCAAAATTACACACTAAATCTCACATTTGACCTCAACCTACTAAGTGTCCCACTTTCATACCTTATTTTTCTATTTGTCCCACTTTACTCCCTCCCGCCTATGGGTGTTAAAAATAGTAACGCACGGAAAATGATATGTGCATGTCACATTAATATTATTTTGATCATTTTGTCGGGGTGGAAAATAAGATTTAGTTATAACTTTATTATATAATTAACCATTTAGTATTTAAAAAATGTTTTTAAATAAAAATAATAATAAATAATTGTTTCAATAATTCAAAAATAATTATATGACCAAATTACAATTTCCCCCAAGGTATCTACCAAATCGTATAATGTACCCCAACCTAAGGTTTGTTCCATAATGATATCTGACTTTACTTTTTTTTTTTCCATTTTCCAACCTATCCGTGATGGACGCTAAAATATTCACGTTAAATAGCACATGGTCTTCCACGTGGGTACAAATGACATTTTCATTATCTCGCTTTAGGGATAAATGTATTAAAAGTAAAAACTCTAATCTCACACACTCTCCTTCCCTCTTCTCCTGCAAGTGCCCATCTCTCGCTCCACCAAAATAGCCGCCATCTCCTTAAACCCTTCCCACTTCGGTCACGCCTATCACAACTTTGGCGCCCGTCCTTCTTCGATTATAGCCAAACTCCATCTCGATCTTCCTCATTCTATCTCATGCAAAACTCCCGCCTAAAGTAGAAATCAAAGGGTATATACTATACTTACTAAAACCCTAGTAAAAACATGCGATTAACAAAAACACATAACCCTTATCGACTAATTCATCGGAAAGAGAGACGAGCTTGAATGCAGAGAAATGGTAAGGAAAATGCTAACCTTAAAACTAATTATACTACATTCCTTACAACTATGCTTTGAAGAAGTGCAAAGTTGTTTTGAACAAAGACATTTTTGCGCTTGAAGGTTTAGTAGTAAGGAAAATTATAAAATTAGTTGTAAGGCTAGCAATGTTGTTATTTTAATTTGTCTAATAATTAAATTTAGAATTTATTTAATTTATACACCCATCACCATTACCACCACTACCACCTCAAATAACACTATTAGCCTAGAAATCATTTTTTTTTATTTTATCTTATTTCTTTGTTTAATTTCTTACTCATTTATTTAATGTCGTATTCCACATAAATCACCACTTTCATGCTTAAAATCGCCCCACCATTACCATCATCCCTACAAATGCCCGCCACAGCTATCACCACCACCAAGAAACGTGTCCACCTTGCCTTGCTAAAATGGAAAAATAACATATCTTTAGCTTCCGTTAAGTGGAACTACTTTCTTCAAACGACTTTCCTATCGATTCTAACTTAATTTCTTCTCTAACAAAACGCACAGATTTGTCAACTAAATTCTCTATTTTTCTTTATCTTCTTGACATTATATCACCTTTCTTTAACACGTTTCTCTTAGCTTATTCATACGCAATTACTAAGCACGCTATAGATTTGCTTAATATCTCGATTCTCACCAACCAATGTATTAATATAGTTACAATTTTTCATGTACCTCTAATAATGTCATTCCCAACATATGATGTCTCACTTTCCTACATGTTTTTTCTATTTGTCCTCTCCTGTCTATGGGCATTAAAAATAGTGATGGAAAATCGTGTACATGAGGATTATTTTGGTCTTTTTGCTTGTGGCGCAAAGTGGGATTTGTTATAATTTCATCATTTAGTTTTCCATTTAATATTTAAAATATTTTTTAAATTAAAAAAATTATTTAAATAATGTAAAATTAGTTATACTTTGTGTGATATTTAAATTCAACGTTAAAAAAATGCATTACTCCAAAAAATGAAATTTAAAATTTATTTCTTAGCCCTCACTTTCTTTCACAACCCCATCATTTATAGACTCGATCACCACCACCACCACCAACACCTTAAATTTTACCATTAGTCCAAAATTTAATTTTTTGATTTGATTTTATTTCCTTTTCTAATTTCTTACTCTTTCCTTCAAGTAACCAATTTGGAAAACCCATCAATGATAGACACACCACCACCACAACCTTAAATTTCACTTTTACAAACTCAAATTCAATTTTTTGAATTTTCAAACTTTCAAATTGAATCAAACCCATATGGATATTTGAAAATTTGATGATTAGGAAATCTCACAACGATGTATTTCATCTCACCAAAAATCCACTACCGTCATCCCTAAAATTACTATCAAACCACAACCTCTAACACCATCATCAATAATCATGAAATCGGTCGTAAGCACCGCCATTCTTGAAACCGAAACCACCATAAACCAACCACCAAGAAACGCATTCACCTTGCCTTATTAAAATAGAAACATAGAATCTCTTTATCTTCTGATTAGTCGGACTTCTTTCTCGAACGTCTCTCATTTCTTACCTCCTATACACTTTCGGTGTCAAATTACTAAGTAAGGAGATAATCTAATTTAGGATGGAGCTACTTGAAAGGATGTTGATTGGTGACAATTTCTTTCAATTAAAGGAGAGTTGTGGTAGAAGAAAAGAAAGTTGATAGCCGGGAGGGGAATAGAGATTCTCACACGTAACTACTCCGGGTTACTATGAAGAGGAGCAAGCAAGTTAAGACCAAAAGAGGTTAGAGGTTTGGAACCTGTTATGGGAAGGAGTAAAATATTTTAAACCTAGTTATTTGTGCTTACTAACAAGTGGTTTGTTTGTAATATTTATAAGTTAGAAGCAAGATGATAGTTTTTAAGGTTGCTTGTAGTAGTCGAAAATTCAAATAAGTAAACTGTAGATTTTGACTTTCTTTTGTAACAAAACGCACGAATTCATCAATTGGTTCTTCATTTTCTTCATGTTATTGACATTATGACATATTTTCTTAACCCAATTCTCTTAGCTTATTCATGGATAATAGCTAAAGACGCTACATATTTTTGCTTAATATCTTGATACTCACTAACAAATATATTATTATAGTAACATTTTTTTTTCATTTACTTCTATAATGTCTTTACTGAGTAAAACCATATTATTTAAGAATGTAATATCATATTATTTTTAGTTTCAAATAAATTTTAGTCTCTCGCCGAGTAAGGGTATTTTTGTTATTTTAGAAAATATTGGACGACATTTGTAACTATAATGGTAGGAGGGGGAAACTGATAAGGAAGTAAAAATACAAGACAAAATAAATAGAATTCAAAACTGTAGGACCTAACTTTAAAACATAAACAAGTCAATGGATGAAATTATTATTTGATTATTAATGGAATTAATTAGTCCCTGATAAATTTACTTGTTTGTCCTTAATTAATGGTAGATGATTTATTATATTTGAGGCTATTTTTGTCCAAACATTATTTGTTGTTATGGTAAATTTACTTGTTTTGTCCTTAATTAAATGATGAGTGGTTTATTTGGTGAAGGGTTATTTTTGTCCATCTATTAAATTGTAAGAAACAAGCTTCCCTTTTATAGTAAGAGAGATTACTTTTTAACCTTAAATATGTTACTTTTTAGCCTTAGATGTGTCATTAGATACGATGCATATGATGTATAAAAGAGAAAAGAAGGTGGTATCAATTTATGAAATTTAAAAATAATCTAAATGTAAAGATTAAAAAAAGTGAACTTAATAATATGATGTAACGTTAATAGAAAATATTTTTAACCTAATATATAATATATTAAATGTGTAAAATAAAAATACGATAAATAGAAACTTGCGAATATAGTGCACATTTTCGGTGCATATTTTTACAATAGAGCTTACTTATTTTAGTCTTTCTGTTCAACTTTGTCGAAAGAATAGTTTAATGTGTTGGAAGGATTTTAGGATAGGAAAAGACTTGGAATGAATTGTCCATTCCGACATAGACATAGGTAGCAGATTGGCCGCTCCAATTCGAAGGGGCCAAGGAATTACTAAAGGAGTAATTACAAGCCGGTACATATTTTAAAACATGTTTTCAAATCAATCCATCTATTTTTTACACATATCTTTTAGGTACAATTTTAAGACAAAATTACGTCACTGCCCTTCCCTTTACGAAGACTACTAAATTAATTATATTCGTTGAAAGTACGAATGAAGACTGATATTATCGCTACATCCGAACAGTTCAAAATTCTTGCGATATGGTTTTTCAAAATCGTTATCTCGAGGAGCTTTAGCCGATTTAAATGGGTGGCCGGTAAAGCCACGAAGAATTTCCATAATTTCCATAAACATACACATATATCGACCCCACTCCCCATAATTTCCTCATTCTTGTCTTCAAACCCCTTCAAAGTTGGAAGAAATCTCAGATCTAGATGGGGAGTGCGTTACGAGGGATGGGGGAGTCTAGATCCGAAGACGTGAGGCTACCGTGCCGACCGGCCTGAGAACCGTGGATGGCCGGAAGTTGTGCGAGGCGACGGCGCAGCACGCTCGGTGGTAATCGCGTCGCCTCGAAAAGAGACTCACCCAAGCTCAGACCATTTCTCCTTGATTTTTTCCTTTACCGGCTGTATTGCTGTTGATTAATTGTTGTTGATTATTTCATTGCTGCCGGGAATGCCGAGATGCCCTTCAACAACAGATAACCCTGAGAATTCTGCATCTGCATCTCTTTACCAGCAAGGAATGTGATTCTCAAGTACTGTGCCCAATGATCCGGACACACATGATGACTTCAAGCCAACAAACTAGCTTGAGAATTCTGTGATGATTTACATGAAAGGGGATCCTGAACTTCCTCGTTGTGGATTCAGTTCACTAGCCATTAGAGTGTTGAAAGAATATAAAATTCCTTTAAGTTCCGTAAACATATTAGAAGATCCCGAGCTTAAGAATGGTAAAATCTTGCAGGCTCGGCCCACGCCCGTGTCTTCATTAACTGGAGTTTATGGAGGTTCTGACACCATCCTCAATATGCACCGCATGTGAACTTAAGGAAAAACTCGAGTGTGTTTTACTTAGTGTGTGTGAGAGAGACAGTTTTTAGTGAGATAAGGAAAGAGAGAGAGAGAGGATGTAAAGAAAAGAAAGGGGGTGGGCAGAGTGGTTGGCAAAGTTCGTTGTGTTGTGCAATGAAGATGAAGAGAGATTGCATAATGCTGTGAAATTCATCTGATGCCAAGGGCATCGATAATGGTGGGCATCGGCATTTTGGCATCACAATCGATGCCAAAACTTGGCATCGTAGTTTTGGCATCGAATAATGGGCATCGGAATAATGGTGGGCATCAAGATTTTGGCATCAAAGAATCGATGCCAAATCTTGGCATCAGGTGCAATGCTGATGCCTACAATTTTTGGCATCAGAAATATTTTTGGCATCGGAATTAATCATCCTGATGCCAAGGCTTGGCATCAGAGTTTTCATTAATTGGCATTTTGTCATTTGGCAAGCAATTTGTAGTTATATGAAATGTCCAAAAAATTGATGGCCCAGATTTAAAAGATGCTTTTCAAAATTGTACCCACTTGAAATTCCCCCATTACTAAACTAAACCCACCAAATCCATTTCATTGGAATTTGGACCAAATGAATCAGACTAACAAGTGTCCGAATGCACTCTTTTAGCATTCAACACTTTCCAACGAAAAATCTTGCTGAATTTGAATCCTACTTCATTATTACCACTGCAGCCACCCTACCACCACTTCACCTTCACGGCCACCGCCACCACCACTGCCATTGTTATTGAATGGTAACACGAAAGACAATGATAACAAAGCGTTACATTGAATATTTTTGGGTAAAATCAGCTAGCATTAGGCATATACATGAAAGAAGCTTGATAATAGTGACATAAAAATACTCTTCATAATATTCAAAATGTACACATAGCACACAATCGAGACTTGCACTTCGAACTTTAATTGACACTGATAGTGAGACACATAAAAAAGTGTAGAGTATCAGAGGGTGATTACATCTCAGCTGTCTCCACGAAAGGAAACAGTGAGACACCATTCCTAATTTACATTTACTGAAGAGCAGCATACAAATGGTACCCACGATGGTTTTCCCTTCACCTTCTTCCTATCTTTCTTGCTACCAGGGTACCTTGCCGGTGAATTCCACTCCTTCCCTGCCTCTCTCTTGCCACTCTGATCATCTGCGGGCTCTTCACCTCTCAAAACTGACTTCACAGTTGTGGTTAAGTTGTTTTCAGCAGTGGCTTCATCTTTCCACGGTTGCTTAGATTTTGGTGACTTCTGTTTACTTTCATCGACTTCGCCCAACAGGCTCTTCAAAGGAGTGCTCTGATGTTTTCCTGGGCTCCAGTGTGTCAACTTGGCAATTACCTCTTCATTTTTATTTCTTTCTTCGACTCGACTCGCTGACTGACATTATAAAGAGACTCAGGTTTTGGCTGGTCAAACTTCTGCATTGCCTCAAAGAAATCAGCTTTATGGTCAACCCCACCTCCTCCTCGCTCAACCACTGTCATGAAAGATGGGGCTCAAAGACTTCTGATTGATCTAGTTGGTGCTCATCAGATGCATTTGTGGACTTTCCGAGTTGGCTTTCTCTGATGTTTCAAGGCCAACATAAGACTGTGCATCCGACTGTGTCGAGAGCACTGATTCATACATCAGAAACAAGGATATGCATTTTCAGCTAACTATCATATTAGGGTAAATCTGAAGCTATGTACCTGTGCTTGTGTGTTGGGGGAGGAGGAAGAAGGAGGGAGGAGGGGGGGGGTCTAGCACCATAAAGGACTAAAGGAGCAAGGAGCATCTGTTTAACCAAGCAGATTCCACTACATATATAGCTGTGCAATGGTTTCAATTAAAGAAAAGAACTGAACTTTGTACCAGTGTACCACTCTTTTGTAAGTGGCATGTGTACTTTTCTAATGTGATAATACAAAATTTTCTATTAAAATATTTCCAATAGACTGCAGAAATATTCTCACGTACCTGAAACAGAACCCCAGTTGGCCTCCAAGCTATTTTGACTACTTATGTCAACTGATAATTCAACAGCCGACTGTTCTTTGTGGAGCTTGTCATCACCTTTCTCTTGCATAGATTCAGAAATAGTACCAGCAGAAGCAATCTGCTCACTGTCCTTGTTCTGGCTAACTTCAACAGTAGTACAAATTAGAATGGATTGTTCAGATCCACTAGGCAAATGCCCAGGGCTAGGTTCTTTCAAGATGGGCTCTTCAGAAATTTTCTCTGATGCTTCTGCATCAACTCTGTCATTTGATTCAGAACCCACAGCAACTGGGCCAATGCACTCCACAACTTCACTATCATCCACAATTTTTGTTTCTTTGGCAACTTCCTGAGAATCTCCATCCAAGCCCTTTTGTTCTTTCAAGATGGGATCTTCCGACATCCTCTCTGCAGCATCAACTGTGTCATTTAATTCAGAGCCCATTGCAACAGGGCGGACGCACTCCACAACTTCACCGTAATTGACAATTTTGTTTCTTTGACGATTTCATGAGAATCTTCATCCAGGCATTTTTGTTCTTTCAAGATGGGCTCTTCTGACATCCTCTCTGGTACTTCAGCATCAACTCTTTCATTTAATTCAGAGCCCATAGCAACTGGCCGGCTGCACTCCAGAGCTTCATCATCATTGTCTATTTTGGTTTCCTTGACGACTTGCTGAGAATCTTCATCCGTGCACTTTTGTTCTTTCAAGATGGGCTCGTCTGACATTCTTTCTGATAATTCAGTATCAACTATGTCATTTGATTTAGAGCTCACTGCAACTGGGTCGACGCACTGCACAACTTCATCCTCATTGTCTACTTTGGTTTCCTTGATGACTTCCTGAGCATCTTCATCCACACATTTTTGTGAGTTGGGAAGATTTTGGATCAGATTTCTTGATTTACTTGTATCAATGTCCACATCAGCTGAAACTGGAATAATTTCTACAGAAGTCATTTCCAAACAGTGGTTTTCAGATTCAAGATTTTGATTAGTGTTACCAGCACATTTGACTGCTTCAACTACTGCTTCTGTGCTTTTACTGGGATGTACATCAGAAAGTTCATTTACCAAATTTTCCTTCTCACTAGTATCATCTCCAGGTAAGCTTGCTGTTTGATAAAATCTAAGACTTGCAGAAGAGCTGATCATATCCTCTGGAACCTTATCATCATCTCCCAGAGACTTAACAATGTCAGCAGAGCCTAGCACTGGAGGAAATTCAGATTTCAATACCCTGTGGTCTTTAAAATCTTCAATCTGGTGCTCTGCCACAAGCAGATCTTTTGCAACCGAAAGAACATACACAGCTTCCTCACCTTCACCCTTTGTGTTAGAGTCCTCCATCAGATCACCATGTCCAACATCTGTATCCTGGGCAAAATCTTCTTTAACTGGAGCACTATAAACCGAATCCTCCAGAAAATTCAAATTTGCAGTAGAGCCGTCCTTATCACCTAGATCTTTCTCACCATCTCCCAAAGGGCTCATAACTTCAGCAGAGTCTAGTGATAGAGAAATGTTTGATTTCACAGCATGATGGTCTTTAAAATCTTCAATCAGAGTATCAGAGTCGCCTATTAAAGGTATATCCTCTGCAACAGAAAGAATATGTGCAGCTTCCCCTTCTGTCTTTGTGTTAGCCAAAACCTCCAAATCACCATGGTTACTGGAATCTACATTCTCTGCAGAATATTCTTCATTTTGGTGAATAGATCCAACTTCAAGGGGAAGATTGGACTTCATAAGTACAGATCCACCACCTTGTCCTTGCTCTGATTGGACAACTCCATCCTCTCTCAAAGGAGTGGAAGTATATCCATCCGTTTTTTGTGCCTTAATTTCTGCCTCAAATGATTCAATCAGATTTCTACTGGGATGCTCTGAAACATTTGGTAGAATTTCATCTTCGTCAATTTTCTTTGCATCTTTCGTATTATCTTCAACCACTCTCGCATCTGGTCTTTCTAAACCCTCAAGGTTTTTCACTTTGTTACTATCTATTGAACTGCTAAGCAGTTCTGTAGATCCTACGTATAACAACAAGAAATCAGAATTATTGAAATTAACATTATGCAGATAATCATGCTGCAACTGAGAAAAGGTAAACAGCAAAGGGGAAATATATTCAAAAATGATAACATAGTCAAATTTGTAAACCAAATCCTTCTGACACATATCAGCAGGTTGTGCAGCCTTGTCAAAATACATGCATTTCATTACTAGGTAAACCGTAAACGTAAACCAGTCAGATCAAATGTATATACACAAGAAATATTGGCTATATAGCCAATAGAAAGACGGTAAACAACCGGTCTAAGAAGTTAAACAATAACTTTAGTCACTCTTATCCATTCTACATGAGTTTAGTACTAACAAGACCAAGTTACACGATTTTCTATTTCATCTTATCCACTCCATGTGGACTTAATATGAAAAAAAACAAATTACACACAGTGAATGGAGTTACTTTTAGGGTGCATCTTCTACCCCTTACCTAAGGATTCCAAAACATTCTTCCATAAATATAACATTTCAGTTAAATAGTTAAATAGATTAGAAAGTTGACTCCAGACACCAAACACATTAATGGCTCACCAGCTTTTGCACCATCCTTCAATAATGGACTGGACTCCAGATCACCCTCCAAAGTTCTCTCCGCATTCTTCTCCGAATCACCTGGACTAGATGCACTATCTGAAAATTCCGTGACTGCATCAGAAAAAGAGTCATCTTCTGATCTATTTGTTCTCTCACGAACCCCAACCCTGCCAAGTGTCTTGTCACTTTTTGGGACTTCAACAACTAATTCAACAAAAACTAAGTTAGTTTTCAAGTAAATTAACCAAAACAAAAGAGGGCCAGAAAAAAGAAAAAAAAAACACCCGTAAAGAATCACAGGAAATCTACTCACGTGGGGTTTGCCTATCATCATCAGAATGGTGTTGTTGTTGTTCATCATCTGAAACACCCGAATGGGTGGTTCTGTCATCAGAGTCAATGGCCTTAAATCCTTGAGGTTTCCCACAGATCTTTTTGTGGGCTCGCCGGAGTTTGGCACTTGGATGTGGGTTTGGATAAGCCCATCCACATCTGTTACATAAATGATGATTCTCACGCCCTACATATACATAACCAAGAACACCAACCAAAAAAATTACGCAAAGAATTTCCTTACATCAAAATATTGTATAAATAATTGAGAACAAAACCCCACAAAAGAACTACATGTCAGAAAAATTCAAGCCGAAGCAAACAATAAAAACCAATTGAAACAGTGTAACCACATTGTACTAAAAGGGGAACAAATTACGGGGAAAAAGGACAATTATATATATCTACAAACGAGAGAACCCCATGAATAAAAGATGAAAATAAAATGCGAGCGTGAAGAAACCTGAGGGGCTGGGGTTTCTCTGTTCTTGGTTATTCATGGAGATGGAGAGAGTAAGAGACTGGGAAGAAGATGAAGGAAAAAACAAGAATGGGGGAAGACTGCGATAGAGTGTGAGAGAGAAAAAGTCGGAGAAATGTCCAAGTCTTTGTAGACGTAGAATGTGACCCGGAATGCATAGTATATTGTGTAGTAACGTACCAAACAAAGTGAGAGATGCGGGTAATGGGATTGATTAAGCCTGTTCAACCCCATCTCCGTATTTTATCATCAACCATCATTACCAATCTTTCCTAGCTACACTACACGCACTTATATATATATATATATATATATATATATATATATATATATATATATATATATGCTAGTTGATATCTCACATTAAAAGTCTATTTTTATAAATTATGTCAACAATATTCACTCACATTAAAATATTTTTATAATTATAATCAACTCTAATGCTAGTTGTTTATATTTTAATACTTAGACTTTTCAAATATAGATTATCTAGGTGGAACGAAGGGGGAATCGTACTTTGAATGTAAGAAGGATGTTCACTCATTTAAATAAAGAATTTTTATTGATTCTTGATCACTATATCAACTAACAACCAAATTATACTCTCTATGTTCCTAAATAATATATTAAGAAAAACTAATTAATTTTATTATAATTATTAGTATAATATGTATCATGTAGTTTTTTTAAGCTCATGTTCATGTAGACCATAATTAAAGTAGTTAAAAAATTATGATAAAATAGTAAAAACGTTTTCTTGAAAAAGAAAGTTTAGAAACAAAATACTTTCTTTTTTGAACAAATGATAAAGTAAAACATGATAATAATTTAGGAACAAATAGAATATAAAATTAATTAATATTTTTGTGAAACCCTCATATTTTTATTTGTACGAAATGATGGTAATGAATCAGATAATAGATAATGCACTCATGTGGCATTGTGAGCATTAGAGGATAACATAATTCACCATGTGTATTATCATCATCATTAGTTGTTGTGAATGCGTGTGCAATTTTTTTTTATTTGAATTTTCTTCTTCGTTTAAATAGTATAAACTTTTTCTCTTATTTTTTGATATATTATTCGCAATGCCTATCCCTACTAGACCTGCCAATCGAATATAACATTCTATATTTGAACACGTTACCAGCTATCATATCAAATCAAATATCTGATCTGATTTTAATATTTACGGATAAAAAATAACGACAAGATTAAAGACATGAAGACCAAAATGTGTATATTATGTATGTTTATAATAATAAATATATGTAAATATTTATTTACGGGTAGGATTTATAATGAATCAGATATACCTGATCTGCTAAGTAAATAGATTATTAGATTCAAATTTGAATTATTACACAAATCTATATTCGAAAATTTGCATCGGATTCATAGGTAAATAGGTTTCCCCTAACTAGTTAAGGGTCATCTTAGTTATTAACGTAATGTGTTGGTCACATCTGTTTGGCCTTGCAATGGTTATCATGGAGAATTGAAAAATGATTAGTAACTTGGGTTACTTCATTAAAAAGCAATAGCGTATTAATCAATGTATAAAAACTCCAATTTTGAGCATATAAGACTAAGAAAGGTTAAAAGATCATGTACAAATGATATAAACAATTAAAATATATACCAATTAATTTGAGATTGTTAACTTTCTCAAAGAATAATGGAGTAACTTTTCGTAAATGACATTGATTCGCACAATAATAATTATGATCAATTATTGATATATACTCCCTTAATTATGGGAAAAGAGTCAATTATTGTTTCCCATAATATTTTTCGTACGTTTTTCAAACATCAAAAAATACTTTTCGACATATTTTCAAAAGATTTATCAATAAATTTTTTAGAAATCATTTTCTATGAAACAAACGGAGTCGTATACTTTCTCTGTTCCAGGCAAAGAGTCCGCTATTCAATTTTAAGATGTCTCATTTTAAAAAAATTCACTTTCAAAAATTAAGATATATATATATATGTCATTTTATTAAAAATATTGACTTTCAAACTGATACTATTTACTAAAAACGAAGGGAGTATGTGCCTAATTTTTTAATTTTCTTTTATGTTTTTTTGTGAGAAATGTAGTTCTCTATAAACTCCTCATCTAGCTTTGAGGGCAAAAGAATAGGGAATCTGATGTGAATCGCGGAAGCTTGAACTCAACGACTCTGTTACAGCCCTATAACCAGCCCTTGGCCTGAACAAATCGTCCCTCCAAACAGCCCTCCAACCGATTACAAACCCTCCCACAATCTACTCAAACTTATATTTAATCTTTTAGAAAATAAACACCAAAACTCCCAACAATTTAGGATATGAAACACGAGTAAAAATCTGCCCAAATTAATAACTAGTACCCAGCCTGACTGGATTATCTAAACAGCAAATAACTACCCAACAACTTACCTTACTCCACACCCTATCACAGCAGCGATTAGGTTATCTAAATATCTCCCAAGTCCCTCGAAATCTCCTACCAAGATCTGTCCAAAACCCGTTCCGATTGCTGCCCAAAATTGCCTTCCAACCGACTTCTTGAAGTCTTTTTTTCTGCCACAATCGGACTCGCTAGTAAAACTAGTAGGGCCACGCACAAGATATAAAAGAAAATAAAAGAAGAAGAAGAATCGAGTAGGGATAGGTCGGTCTCACCAGATAAACTTCGCTCGTTTATCGTAAAGAAAACCGATGGATTCAACAACAAAGCTTCACTCACCTTGTTTGAAGAATCAGGAAAAGAACCACCGTTCTCTTGCTAAGTTTTTCTCAAACCAAAAATCTGCCGTTTTATTCATTTAAGCGCGCCTTATAAAGGCTTTACAAAACCCTAATTCTATTATGAAAAGACTTCTAAACTTGCAAGCCAAGAAACCCTAAACTAAGAATTAAACAAAAAGGAAACTACTAACTTTTAAGGTAATAAATAAACTTCTAAACTAAGGCGATTCTACTACTAGATTTGTTGATTTTTCCTTTCGGGAGGCGGCCCAAGCCCCATGCAAACTTGTCATCCCTCCTGGTGCGGCTCCAAGTCCACCTATTCCAGTGCCTCCCTTCCAAGTACCCTCTAGGTCCAGCCCGATAATCCTGTCTCTATTGCGAGCCCTGTGACTTATCTCTTCTCCAACCCGGCTACCTTCAATTCTGCCCAAGCCTAGTTCGGTCCTCCTTTTCTTGATCAGCCTTTTGTTGTTAGAAGCCAGCTTCCTTGCACCCGCATCATACCCCCTCTCTTCAAAAAGGATTGACCACAATCCTTGGGTTTTCTTCTCTTGGAGCTGCTCGAGCATTACAGGAACGTTTACCTTACTAGCGAGCTGCACACATCCCATTCGTCCACTGTCTTGACTCACAACTTCCTTGGGAATCCCTTCTTCCTTGAATTGCTTCCCCATGACTAGCTCGAATCCTAACATCCTGGCCGTTCTTCTTGCTTCTTCCATTAGTTGGTCGATCTGTTTCTTTGTTTTAAGACAGCTTCCCTTGGACTGCTCGTCCCACCCCAATGCTTTAAAGAAAATTTCCAAAAACCCTTTCCAAAGCTGTGCCTCCTTTTCATCAAGGATCATGTAGCTACTAAACCTGAATCCGTGGCCCTCAAAGCTGAAAGTTTCGGTCAGCTTGCTGCCATTTTTATCCTCTTCACAGCCCATGATTTTCTGTTGACCTTCCTTATTGCATGTGTGATCAGCCCCTTGTGTACCCATAGGTTCCATTGCTGCGAACAAATTCTTCTTGACCGAGACATTTATACCCGTTCCCTGTGGAGGAGTCGGAGAAGGCTTAATCCGGAATTTCTTGTTGTCCTTGGTTATCGTGTACGTATTTTCTCGTCCATCATGAATCACCCAACGATCGAATTGCCATGGCCGGCCCAACAGTAAATGACATACGTCCATTGGCACCACGTCACAAAGTATTTCATCCACATAATTTCCCATGGAGAAAGTGATCAGTGCTTGTTTATCCACCTTAACCACCGAATGATTATTGAGCCAATGAAGTTTATAAGGATGAGGGTGGGTGATAGTGGGTACCTTTAGTTTATCCACAAGGGTGGTAGAGACAGTGTTGGTACAACTTCCCCCATCGACTACCAGCGTGCACACTCGATCTTGCACCAAACACTTAGCATGGAAGATTTGTTCTCGAGCCACTTCCCCGGTGGAAACATGCTCGGCATGAAGGGATCTACTAAGGACTAAGCTAGTGCCATGCTCATCCTCGCAATCTTCTATCTCATCGTTCCCCATCTTGTCTTCCTTAGTTGCCTTAGAAAGACCGTCTTCGATTTCTTGGATTTCCAACATAGTTAGAACCCTTTTAGTGGAGCATTCCGACTGATAATGACCGTATCCTTGGCACTTGAAACACTTCACCGCATCCTTATTTCTCACAGCCCTCCTAGCCTCAACTTCGCTGCCCTTGTCCACTACCTTTGCTGAAGTCTCTCCTACCTTCATGTTTGAAGTGTTGGCTGCGGGTTTGAAGGTCGTTGAAGTGGGTGCCAACTTGGCCGCTGATGACTTAGACCCCTTTTTCTTCTTCAGTTGTCTTTCACACTTCACGGCTAACTTGCTCATCTCTTCAAACGTATAGTAGGGCTGAAGTTCAACCATGTTTGCCACTTCGGGGTCCAATCCACTCATGAATCTCGCGTTCTTTTGTTCCACCCTTTCTTGAATATCACAAAGGATGGAAAGTCTCTCAAATTCCTCGATGTATTCACCCACGCTAGTTTCTCCCTGCTTGAGAAGATGAAGAGCTGTGAAATTGTCTTGTACGTAAGTACTTGGTAGGAACCTACGGTCCAAGTACTTCTTCAGTTTGTCCCAAGACTCGATCTTGTCCTTGCCTTCACGTCGTCTCTGAGACTTCAGATTTTCATACCAGACTGAAGCATACTTGGTGAATTTGAGGACTGCTACTTTGAACTTTTTCTTGTCGCTGAATTCCTTATAGTCGAACACCCGTTCTGTCCTTTGAATCCATTCAAGATACTTCTCCGTGTCCATGGTTCCTTCAGTCGAATGTCTAGCTTCAATCCTCGGTCATCGTCATCTCGTTCCCTCCTAGGCCGAACCCTAGCCCCTTGATGTGAATCGCGGAAGCTTGAACTCAACGACTCTGTTACAGCCCTATAACCAGCCCTTGGCCTGAACAAATCGTCCCTCCAAACAGCCCTCCAACCGATTACAAACCCTCCCACAATCTACTCAAACTTATATTTAATCTTTTAGAAAATAAACACCAAAACTCCCAACAATTTAGGATATGAAACACGAGTAAAAATCTGCCCAAATTAATAACTAGTACCCAGCCTGACTGGATTATCTAAACAGCAAATAACTACCCAACAACTTACCTTACTCCACACCCTATCACAGCAGCGATTAGGTTATCTAAATATCTCCCAAGTCCCTCGAAATCTCCTACCAAGATCTGTCCAAAACCCGTTAGATTCTTTGCCCAAAATTGCCTTCCAACGGTAGGCTTCTTGAAGTCTTTTTCTGCCACAATCGGACACGCTAGTAAAACTAGTAGGCGCCACGCCAAGATATAAAAGAAAATAAAAGAAGAAGAAGAATCGAGTAGGGATAGGTCGGTCTCACCAGATAAACTTCGCTCGTTTATCGTAAAGAAAACCGATGGATTCAACAACAAAGCTTCACTCACCTTGTTTGAAGAATCAGGAAAAGAACCACCGTTCTCTTGCTAAGTTTTTCTCAAACCAAAAATCTGCCGTTTTATTCATTTAAGCGCGCCTTATAAAGGCTTTACAAAACCCTAATTCTATTATGAAAAGACTTCTAAACTTGCAAGCCAAGAAACCCTAAACTAAGAATTAAACAAAAAGGAAACTACTAACTTTTAAGGTAATAAATAAACTTCTAAACTAAGGCAGATTCTACTACTAGATTTGCTGATTTTTCCTTTCAGGGAGGGCGGCCCAAGCCCCATGCAAACTTGTCATCCTCCTTGTGTGCGGCTCCAAGTCCACCCTATTCGGTAGTGCCTCCCTTCCAAGTACCCTAGGTCGGCCAGATAATCCTGTCTCTATTGCGAGCCCTGTGACTTATCTCTTCTCCAACCCGGCTACCTTCAATTCTGCCCAAGCCTAGTTCGGTCCTCCTTTTCTTGATCAGCCTTTTGTTGTTAGAAGCCAGCTTCCTTGCACCCGCATCAGAATCCAAGGATTAAGGGAACCTATTTCCACTAAAGCCTCAATCAGTACACAAAAATGTAATCAATTCCACGGAATCGATTATTAGTTATGTGATTCCACAAAAATAGATGAGAAGGTGATTTTCTTAAAAGTGTTTGGTAACATAAAGAATGTAATTACTAATATAAAACAAATTTCAATTATATTATTGGTAAGAAACAAAATAACTTGAAATTCAATGACAAAATTAAGACAATCGACAACATTACCCCAAAGTGATAAGTAATTGTCAATGATTTTAATGGTAAAAACTAGACATTAACATTATTACTGCTCAACAAAATAACAACTTGTTCATTTTTTTCAATTTGGGTGGAAATTTTAAATTATTTGATATCAATAAATCAAGAAAAAATCATTAAATTATAAAAAAGGACAAACTAATTAATGTTATAATGTTACTAGTTCAAATACTAATGGATTAAATGCCCGTTTGTTGTAGTTTTTTTTTTTTTGAGTGATTTTTGGCTTTTAGTTTAAAAGAAGTCATATTTAAAATGTTTGTTTTAGCTTATAAGTTAAAAACCAATAAGTTAGGTACACCCTTTATTATGCATTAAAAAGTCAAAGCTAAAAGCCAACAATTTAAGCTTCTCTTGTTTCTTTAAAACACAAAGTCAACTATTCATTAATAATTTGATTATTACAATTTTACTTTTTTCTCGTAAATATATAAAAAGAGCTAGAAATACTAATTTTAATAGTTTTTAAAAGAATAAACATTTAATGCAGAATAAGGAATATTATAAATTATTTATTCATTTTGTTATAGGGTAAACATTTTCAATCTTCGCATATTTGACTACTCATATTAAAGATTGACAAGTAAATAATAATATTTAAAGTAAAAGACTACACACACTAATAGTGTAGGAGTGTTTTTTTAAAGTATGATTAAGTAAATAAATATTAATTAAATATTATCCCATGTTTATTTTTTTAAGATAAATATGAGACTTTTTATGGTCAATTTTTGTAAATAAAAAAAAAATCAGTTTATTTAACAAATATACTCATAAATTGCTTTTTATCAGTTGCAACAAATAATATATCATCAAATCAGCCATAAGTTATTCAACCATTAGCTATAAGTCACAAACCGTCAGTTGCGACAAACGAGCCCTAAATATGTGAAATAATTCGAGAAAATTTTTTTATTACTTAGCTAAAATAAGTATTATTTATTCTCCTACGTAAAACTGATATTTGACCTAATAGAATGATATGATTATTCTTTTAGATGGATTTCAACTATTAGGAATCTAAATCTCACCTTCTCCATCAAGATTATGATTCCTAAAATTTCAGTAATCAAATTCAGGATTTCAGTAATTTATTTATATTCGAAATATTATTCTAACATCACAAAATGCTATCAATTAATTCAATTGAGTCAATTCCATGGAGTTGATTTCATTTTCATATACCAATCAAGGCCAATCACTCATATATTTCAAGATTTGAACAAGAATTCTTTATGTGTTGGTGGATAAATTTCCCTTGATGTATCTTAATCCCGTAAAACTTTTACGGCAAACAACACTAAGTGATGTGGCAAAAATACAGTTTGGGCCGTCTGTGTAATAGGCAGGATAGGTAAGATATCTGAACTTGATCTGCTTCCTTGAACCTGATTAAGATCACAAAAAAACCCTTAGTGGAAGTGCAAGGCTTGGCCTCGCGAAACCACTCCGATGTGAGAGTAAATATCGTGTAAGAGAGTCAAAAAGCAATTTGACAGAGGTTTTAGGCTCAAGAAAGAGTGTATACCTTATTTGTGGTTTATGGAAGGGTATTTATAGGCCCCCAATGACGTAGAATCCTGGTAGAATTCAGTTTCCATAGTTGCCCAACCAATTAAGGAGGAAATCCCTAAATTGTAGGCATGATGGGTGGCTAACCGCGTGAATGTAGGAGCAGATATGGTAAGTATCCTGCTCGGATAAGGTAACCCTTAACTTGTTGAAGAGCAAGTTTCCAAGGCTCCCTACTCGATACGTGCCCATGCGAGCAAGACTCTGCCCAACTTCATGATGTAGACTGATTAGAGATAAGTGTTAATCCCGGGCATGACCCCTGGTCGGACAGACAAGACCAGTGTTCGACCGGATTTGGACAGGATGAGTCTGATTCTTTGCCTTTGTGAGTGAGGTCCCCGGGCATGACCTCTGTTCGGGCAAGCAAGGCCTATGTCTGACCAGATTTAGACGGGAATTATATTAATATCTCACTAGCTTTACCTGCTAGGCCTGGTAGGTCTCATGCTAATTAAGCTCGTGACTGACATGTGGCGATCGCTCGTACTCTGCTCGTGACCCGACTTCGACCGGGCATATCACTAAGTAATACTTGACCTTAATAATTTAGAAGTCATGCATACTTTCTTATAGTTCAAGTATGTGTAAAATCTATTTTCTTGATCTTCCATATTCAATGATAGTTAGATCAAACCCGGTTGTCTTTTTCATGTGCTTTAATATGTCGTAGGTTTCCATGATAAAGTAGTTATATTTGTATGCTTAACATTTCGATAAAATTTTAATTCATCACTTTTAGTTCAATTTCGTAAAAATCTTCATCAAGGCTCCCTTATGTTAATTAGCACTATAATATGGATTGAAAAAGCCATCCACATATGTTACATATTTGAACATCTCCCACGCTCATGATGATTTACATGCCTTATATAGCCACACAACAATTTAGGTAAGACGATGTATTTTATGCAACAATTTAAGATTTATAAAACGGTTTTACGAAAAATTTGCTCATATAACCAAGAAAACCAGAAGTTCACCTACATCACAAACTTGTACTTGAAATAATTGAGAAAATTAGGAAATCCATAAAAAAAAATACATGTCAAAAAGTTGAAGTACAAGCAAGAATAAACTAGTGTTGTAATGTAATCACAATGTATGAATATGCCTAGTGTGTATTACATGTACTTATGATGTCTATTCAAAACTCAAAAGGGAAACAACTTACAAGAATCGACATGAGTAGAAAGAAAAAGAGAACACAAACACCTAAATAATTATCTATAATATAATAAAGTTTAGTGTAGCACGTTTATAATTAACTTGAGATAAAAATGAGTCAGAATTTACTATTTTACGGTGATCCAACGGCCCTTATTTCCCTCGGTTTATTGTTTTACGGTTTTACAATTTTACAGTTTTATGCTATCGTAATTAACTTAATCAATTTAATTTTTTTATGATCCATAATTTCGTATACGAATTAATTGAAATATTTGTTTTTTTTCTTTTTAACTGTTATCGTAATCTTTTTGCCCGGCCCGTTTTTTCCGACCCGCAATTTCGTATACAAATTAATCAATTTACTGTTTTACCAAGATTCTACGGCTATTGAATAAAAAATTATTTTTGCAACACCAATTTCCAAATAATGTCTCTTAATTTTTTTAAAAGAATTTTCATTGTAGTTTTTAAAAAGTTGATGAATGTCAAATTTTTAAATGAAAAATTATGTGCGGGCATTCATTTCAATGTAATATTGATATATATGAAATATAAAGAATGTCTATCTATCACGTTTAATCTCACAATCTCAACCGTTTTTATCACGTTTTTTTTTCCATCCCTATTTTATTACTGCGAAAATTATTAAGATATTACAGTTTACAGTTATTATTTTACATTTAATATTTTACAGTTAATATTTTACGGTTTTATATTGATTTAATGTGTAGTTTTCTTTAAAATTCATGTGTATGTGGTTCATAATTAAAATAAGGTGAAAACGTAAGAGTAAAGTGGTAAAAATGATGTTCTAAAAGTTTTCAAAATGTTAGGATCTCATTGGCCGAACAACACTGTGTTGTTCGGATAGAGCATGTCGAACAACACTGTGTTGTTCGGCCAAAGATGACCGAGCATTTTGGAAATATTTTTAAAAAAAATTTAAATTTAGTGATGCTCGGCATGCTCTAGTCAAACTAGGGGTGTGCATGGGCTCTAAACACACGGGCTTTGGCATAGCCCAGTATGCGCCCATCTAGCCATGGGCTTCAGTTTTCAATGCCCAATATAATGGGCTTCATGCGGGCATAAAAATTGATGGGCTTTCATGGGCTTTGATGGGCATTACATGGGCACGGGCTTTGATGGGCTTATGAATTAAAATTATATGTTTTGATATTTTTATACCTATCAAACCTTGTGCCGTCTTCCCTTGGAGGTTTGGAGAAAAAGAAAGAACTAAAGAATTGATGAACAATAACATTGTACACCGAAGTACTCAGACAAAGTGATTAGCGAACTAGTGCAACTATGTCTGCTATATATATATATATATATATTATTAAAGTAGTAGAGTTTTAAACTTTTTAACTAATGAACTAATGAAGTACTGTGAAGTGAACTAAAGTTTTTAAGTTTTTATTTCTTTAAGTAAATAGTTAAGTTAAGTTAAGTAGACACAAGTAGTAGTATTATATTTATATATTATATATAATTATTAAAAAAATAAGTATTGTAAATAGATGGGCTGGGCCGGGCACAACGGGCATTAAAAAAATAAAAGCCCAATCTTGCCCAAGCCCATGGGCATTCCTCACTTTAAAGCCCAGAACTGATGCACACTTTACGGGCATGGGCATTATGGGCATGGGCATTGCGGGCAGTGCGGGCCTTATGGGCTGATGGGCGAGTTTGCTCACCCCTAAGTCAAACAACACAGTGGTGTTCGACCAAGGACGTCTAAATATTTTTAAAAAATTAAACTTAGTGTTGTACGACATACTTTAGCCGAACAACACAGTTTTGTTTAGCATGCTCTAACCAAACAATTAAAAGGAGGGGGTGATGTGAGGTGTCAACTTATAATGATTGTAAAATAGGAAGAATGCGTTTTGAAAATTTATAGGGATTAACTTATAGAAAAATGGGCTGAATAGCGGCACCCTTATTATTATTTTACTTCCCGTCATCTCCTTATTTCTCCAAATTCAATGGCTATGCCCCAACAATATAGTTATTCAATTATTATTTTTATTTTTTGTAATGGATTTATTAATTAATCTTATGACTAAATTTATATTGTAGTAAAAAAATATGGAAAGGGCATTTTTTTCTACCAAACTTTGAGTAAATATATGTTAATTGGTTATGAAAAAAATTAAAAGTGAAATTTAAAAGATGTAATAGTAAAAAATAATCGAATAGTAAAATCATAATATGAAATAGTAGCATAATATTTAAATATTTTGCTTACCTTTATAACTGATTCAAAATTTTAATTATTGAGTTGATTGAAACAAATATTCAGTTTAATACCTACCATAATAATATAATTGATATTTTAAAATAATATTTTTAAGCAAAATTAGAATATTAAGTTTTGATAACAAAATATCCAATATGATCTAAAATTTTGGTAGAAAACGTATTAATCATATTATTTTTATGATAATTGAATATAAAACGTGAGTGATTAGCAAAATTGATTAAACATATTTATTACAAAAAAAATAAGTGTTGTGTTTGTTGATAATTAAAATGTTAAGAATATAAATAGAATAATTATGTTATCCATTGATGTTTGATCAAAAAAATAATGTTAAAAAGTAATTAAGAAAATAACTTAATTAGTCAACTTAAAAAATGGTAATTTTGTTAAAACATGTATTTATTTGATACAATAATCTATATATATATAATGGCAAGGGTAGATTTCTCCCTCCAAAATCACACTTTTGAATTATTAACTTTTGAGTTACCATTTCACTTTTTCCCTCTCCTATCTTCTCTGGTTCTATTTCTCTTTCTCTCTCCCGTCTCCTTCATATTTTCTCTCTCATCACCACCATCTCATCTCTTTTAATTATGTTTAAACATTTTTCTCTCTTTAAACATAAAAAATAGTAACTAAAACAAAAATAATAGTTTCGGAGTCAAGAAAACAAAAATATAAGAGGTTAGTAAAATAAAAATAATTTATAGAACAAGCCACTATAAAAATAAAAGTTACAGAATCAACAAAACATAAATAATTTAATGTGGATGTTAGTAATATAAAATAATTTACGGAACAAAAGTTTAAAACAAATTCTTAAAAATATATATGTAAAACAAAAATATGTTAGTAAAATAAAAATATTTGATGGAACAAAAATAATAGTTACAAAGTCAATAAAAGCAAAAACAATTTAAACCGAGGTTACTAAAATAATAAAAATAATTTATGGAACAAAATTTTAAAACAAATTCTTAAAAATAGCTATGTAAAACAAAAATGTATTAGTTAAATAAAAATATTTGATGAAACAAAAATAATAGTTACGGAAGTCAATGAAACAAAAATAATTTAAACTGAGGTTAGTAAAATTATAAAAATAATTTACGAAACAAAAGTTTAAAACAAATTCTTAAAAACAGTTATGTAAAACAAAAATATGTTAGTAAAATAAAAATATTTGATGGAACAAAAATAATAGTTACCGAATCAATAAAACAAAACAATTTAAACCGATGTTAGCAAAATAATAATAAAAAATTACGGAACAAAATTTTTCTTTAAAACTAATTCTTAAAAATAAAACAAAAATAATAGTTACGAAGTCAATAAAACAAAAAGTATATAATGGAAGTTATTAAAATCAAAATAATTTACAAAACAAAAATAATAGTTAACGGTAAAAATAATTTCTTTATTCATAAAATACAAATAAAATTTAATAAAAGTAATCATTCAAAAAGAAGAACTTATTTGAGTTCAGATTCTATTTGTAGGGCGAAAAAAATTAAAGTTTGTTCGAAGACATTAATTATATAGAGTTTTTGAATAGTATAAAGTGTTCGCGGTTGTCAAGCCATGAATTGACACTTAAAATTAGTGTTACAATAATGCTATTGAGAAACATTGACCATACTGTCATATTGTGCAATGGAACAAGACTAATCATTGTAAATCTTGAGGATCACTTTGTTGAAACAAATTTTTTGAAATGAAGCAATGTTGGAGAAAATGTTTTTATCCCAAGATTGTCATTAACTCTATCTGATGTAAGATTGTCTTTCAAGTTTCAAAGAAGACAATTTACATTATTGGTATCATATGCAATGACAATTAACAAGTATCAAAGTTAATAACTGCATGTATGTCTCTTTTAAAAAAAATCATAGTTTGTAGAGTAACAAATTATTTTGGTTTGAAGATATTGATATGCAGTGAAGATGAAAAACCAACTAATAAGACAAAAAATGTTGTGTAGAAGGAAATTTTTTAGAATCTATAATAATTAGTGATATACTTATGTGTAATTGTTAATAAACCGATCCTTTTTATTTTGTTTATGTACGATTTAATTGACGTGCGTTTAACGCACGAGTTAAAAAAAACTAGTTAAGAATATAATGGATAAGTAAAATTTGTAGTAGAAATAACTTCTCCCTATAATTATTGAAATATCCCCTCCACCCCATGTTTCATACTTTCAGCTCATCCGTTTCATATAATTATTTAATTCCACTTTTTATTGTTTCAATATTTTTGGTTACTTATTAACTAGTTTTTCGGTATACCCTTAACCAAATTAAGTATTTATTTGATTTCCTTGATTCTTGCTAATTTTCAATACTGTTAAATAAGGATATAAATGATATTAAATACTGATCGTTTAGGTATTTATTAGAATATTAAAATGGTCAACGATCAATTTAAAATACGTATTTTTAAGAACCGATTATGTTGACGCAACGAGTCAATGTATTTTATTATTTCTTCTAACAACCTACCTTACTTTAATAAACAACAATGGTCCTAAATGTTACATAAAAAACACTAAATGCCACATTCATTAAATAGTTTATTTATTAATTAATCCTTTTATAAAAAGGAGTTATAATTAACCCTAAACTCTAATTACTAATTAATCCTTATCCTTTACCTTTTATATAAAGGAGTTTTAATTAATCCTCCTGGCGATTTTTGAGTCTGAAAACAAAATTTACACAAAGGATCATCGCTGTTCATTGAATTGCTAGAACAGCGAAAGTGGTTATAATTCTCCACCTATATATATATATATATATATATATATATATATATATATTAGCAGAGCCCAAGTCAAAATCAAGAAAATCAAAAGGAAAGTCCCTGTTGATGTATTGTGTACATGAGTAACCATAAATGATGGACTCAGTCCCAACAATTTTGATTTTAGAGATAGATGATTACAATTTACAAGTACTAACTTAACTAGCCAAACTGATATAAACAGAGCCTACAATTGAGAGTGCGTAAACGCATATTGCCGTCCCAACCAACTCCTTCCCCGTCCGAGTCGCCATCCCAATCCCTGCAATCCCAGCCATACCTATCGGCACTCGCTGAAGAATCGCCTTTTCGGCGCTAGAAACGATGGCCTCAGTATAAAGTCGGACGGCAAATGCCTTGAAATCTCCCCGTCCGAGCGTTTGAAATGGTTTGATGAACCTTCCATTTTCTTTGGCGAATTTTTTCAAAAAAAAATTTAAAAATGGCGATTTTTCGTCAATTTTTATAAAAAAAGTTGCGACTTTTTTTCAGTTTTTTTTAATACCTGGCGACTTTTTTGGATTTTTTTTTTAAAAATGGCGATTTTTTTTCTGTTTTTTTGCATAACAAATAGGCCATTTTTTCAATTTTTTAAAAAAACTGGTGAATTTTTTAATTTTTTTTTAAGAAACTGCGATTATTTTTCACTTTCCAAATGATTTTTCATAATTTTTTTTAACTATTGTGTTCGGCGCCGCACCTACACAGAGAGAGAATCGATTGTTGTCTGTGAGAATCGATTGTTGTTAATTCAATATCGAGTTAATTCAATATCCAAAATTTTTTTGTTTTCAATTGGGTAGTTTGGTAACTTGAAAAGGGTTTTTATTTTATTTATATTTGATGGAGGGTATTTTGGTAATCAAATATTCTAAGTAGTGTGGTAATTAGAGTTTTTAGGTGTAACATTTAGGGGTTTTGTATTATGTTTACAACTATATTGTTGCGATTAAATTTTAATAAAAAACAAATTTATCTTTCATCGATACACATTTGACCCTTATAAAGGCTTAATTGTAAAAGTACTTAAAAACATAACGTATTTGTTTGACAAAATCCAAACAACACCTTCTCTATGATATATTTTGATTTGAAAGGTCCCACATAACTTTCTCAAGTTTCGATTTGTCTAACTTTTGTCACTTGGAACATGAACAACGATTCTATCAAATCAAACATAATTCATTAAAAATTAATAAATTAATCTATTGTATATTTATTTGATTTAGAAACTAAAAAATCTCTTTTAACAGTAATACAAATTTCAATACTTTTAAATATATCATCATTTTTATCTTAAAAATTGATTTGATATTTAATCGGACCCGATAAGCACTCAACTACTAGTCCTAAAGAAGTACTCATGAATCAAGTCGGAAGAGTTTCCTCCCTAAGTCCGATTGAATCTTTCTACGTACGTGAAAAAATGGAAAATAAAAATAAAAATGTGTACTCTTTTTATAAAAAATAAAAATATTTTTTGAATTGCTAAAATGTCAAAAAAAGAGATAAAAATCAAAAAGTGGTTGGATGATTTTGATTTGATTTGTATGGTAAATTAATATAAATCAAATCAAATCTAATTTGATTTGATTTTCAAAAAATTGATTTAGCCGTTGTAAGCTTTGATTTTTGATTGATTGATTTTGAATCTTTGATCTCGTACTCGTACTTACACATGCGAATGTGATAATAACAATGCGCAAAGTGTGCTAAATGCTAATACATCAAATATATACATATATAATCTTTCTCAATGTCACATCATTCCTTTCCATTTGATATCTCAACCGTACATTAAGTGGTTGGGGAAATGCTTAATGTTTGTGGTTGGGCACCAATAATATTTTTTGAGTTTTTTAGTGAAGATGTAATGTAATGGGGTCCATTAATATTATACTCGAGTTCTCTTTGCAAATT
This sequence comes from Codonopsis lanceolata, assembly GCA_013146195.2. Taxonomy (NCBI): domain Eukaryota; kingdom Viridiplantae; phylum Streptophyta; class Magnoliopsida; order Asterales; family Campanulaceae; genus Codonopsis; species Codonopsis lanceolata. The sequence goes on from CM028384.1 coordinate 92,049,330, forward strand.
GCACCACTTCATGCGTATACATTATTATAGGTTCTCGAGTTTAAATCTTGATTCTTTATATCAAATCCAACCATTTTCGGATGTCTCCGTCCTAATGAGGAAGCCATTAAATCATGTGTGGAATAAGGGGTCGTAGGTGAAGCTAATGTTTTTAATCATACCAAAACTCAACCCTATACGGTGGCAATGTCTGGCACGGCACGTTAGCACGAACCAATAAGACATAATTACAGAGACAAATGACACGATAAGCCTAGCACGACACGACACGAAAGACACGAAATTATTAATATATTCAAATAAATATTTATTGTTGTATTTATGATCAAATAAGATAGATAATATTAAAACACGATAATGAGGCACGAACACGACACGATAACACGAATTGTCACCCCTAGCCGCTATACCTTCTTCAAATTTCCTCAAATTTGGGTTATTGGCCTCACATATGATTCAATCTACAATATCCAAGCGTGTTTTGATAGTTAAAGCATCACCAATACAATTATAAATTGAATCATATGTGATCATAGGTAGTTTACACCGACTTCAGATCTTCTGTACCACTTGTGTGTGTCACTGGTGTACCACTTTTCATCTCAACCATTGGTTAAGATGCAATGATGGAAATGAAAAGTGGTACACACAAGTGGTACAGGAGATCTGGATTCGTTTACACCACCCGATCAATTATATATGACAATTTTTTATCTTTTTTTTTTCATTCAATTAAAACTGACATCTCCAATGTAAATGTTGATTTGATCTTACGTGACACGTGTTCCACCACTAAAATAAGATTTGACCAAAAAAAAAAAAAAAAAAATAGAACAATCAATAAAAAGAGTTTTTAAAAATAAAAATGCTTACTATAATATATTCACACTCGCAAATAGAATGTAAAAAACTGACATTGTTTGTTTACATTCACATTAGTATTGGTGATGCTCTAAGCTTATAAGGTTCAATAAGTCAACTTAGTGGTGTAATTACTTCGTGATTATTAAAAGAGTATGTCTCATGTAAGACCGTTTTACGGATTTTAATTCTTAAAACGGAGCTTCACTCTCTAACAACTTAACCCACCAACATACGATAGATCGGATAAAAAATATCTGTCTTTCAAAAATTATTTGTAAGACCGTCTTACCCATGTTTTTTCCATATTAAAATAATTTAGCCTTGTTGTCTGACTATTTTTTTTGGCATAGGGGAGCCGAAGCCAAAAATAGTAAAAATTAAACAAAAAGAGAAAATTATGTACGGTTTCTTTATTAAAGTTTTTAACCCCAAAAATTCATAGTTCTTTTTTTTTTCAACCGCAAAATATTACTTTTCGAAATATTGTTCTAAAAATGTCATCGTCTTCTTCAACAGCTTCGTCAATACACTTTGGATTCGAAAATCACGATTGTTCGCAAAAAAAACGAGGATCGACCTGTCTGGTTAGGTCGTGGGGGTCGAGGGAGCAACGTCCATTCGTGGGGGGTTTTGGAGCAACGCCTCCGAAAGGTAAACGAGTTTTTTGATTCATTAAATACAAAATTATAATAAATCTATGTTGGGTTGAAAGATTTTTTAATTGAGGCGAAGACGGAGAAAGAGGAGGAAGAAGAAGGCTTACGGCGAAGGAGATTGGAGAAGAAGGTGGAGGACGTAAACTGGTTTTTATACTTTTGTACCGTGATTCATAAATTTCATTGCATTATTTTTGCACCACGGTTCAAAAGTTTGATTCATGTAAAATTATTGCACCAAGATATATTTGCACTTTATACTATAATTTATTGAAAATTAATTACTTTTTTGCACTTTAACAACATTTTCAAACCGCAATTCAGAAATCTTTACACCGCGATTCACAAATTCAAAAGCTAGCATAGTTTTGTACAGCGATTCACAAATTCAAAAAACTAGCATAGTTTTGCACCACGAATTTTTTTCTTAAAATTGTTGCATCACGATATTTTTGCACTTTATACTAATCTATAATATAAAATAGATCAGACGGTTGGGAAAAACTATTTACTGACCATAATTTGTTTTTACCAAACACAATTACCGGTCAAGATTAACTTTCATTATCTCAACCGTCTAACCACGTTTTATTTCCACCTCATTCCCTATTCTCTCTCACATCTAACCTATCTCTCTATACATTCTCTCTCATCAACACATCTCAAGCGCCGAAATCCTTCAGCACCTTTTTCCAGCATTCTCCATGTACAGATTCAAAAACACCACAACCTTCAAATTACTCACAATCCTCAACATATATTTCTTCACTGTATCCCAAATCGGCTCCGTTAAAGTGTTACACGGAGGCCTTAACTCGTTGGCATCGATGTTGGACGGACATCCATAGCTTCGATTGGAAGGTGGATGTAGGGGTGGGGTCGCGGGATAACTCACAAATCATTCTCTTGAGCGACGCTGTATTGGACGAAAGTACCGAGGTCAGCGAAAAAGCAAACAGGGTCGTCGACTTTGAACTTGGTGACATTAGGACCCACTGAATCGTCGGTGCCGGAGTAATCAGAGCCGGGAATTAAGGGGAAGGGGAACTTTTCTTGGTACTTGCCCAAAATTTGGAGGTAATTGGCATAGTTCAAGATGGTGGCTTTGACTCGAACTCTAACGGAAGTGGGAGAAATCAATTTGGGGATTGGGTGTGAAGAGGAGAGTGGGAGGGGGAGTCATCTGATGAATTTAGAGGAGTTGTTGGGTCGCCGATCTTTATGCAGAGCAGAGTCTCCATCTTTAGCGAGAGAGATAAGATGAAGAGATACACTTTTGACTACTGTTTTTGTACTGTAATGCTTTGTTTGACTATATATATAAAATTTTTGATAATTTAAATTTATACGACAACATTTTTATTATTATTATTTGATGGTGTATATGTATTAAAATTTATATTTACAAAATAGAATTTTAATTTTTAATAAAAAAAGAATAAGAATAATAAATAATAATAAACCGACAAGGGCATTTACATTTACAATTACAATATGTTGTTGGATGTATTGTAGAAATGGATTTGGTAACTGTAAGTATGGAGAGTGCGTGGCGGTGATGTTCCAGATCGTCCTTAGTTTTCGAGTTTTGTTTCCTCTACCTTAGTTTTCGAGTTTTGCTTCCTCTACCTTAGTTCTAGGGTTTCTCTTATGTTGGTGCATGCATGTGGGCTTTTGCTCTTTGAAGACATGTAATCGAGAGGAAGTGGTGTTAAGTTGGGATTTATGGGTATTTTGGCATTTAAACACGTGCATGTGTTGATGTTTGGGTGTTTAAAGTCATGGTGTAAAATTAAATTAATGAATATGATTTATTTAATCAAATGGAAAAATAAACTAAAGTAGGTTTGGGCAAGATGAACAGTCACCACCACTAGGACATCGACGACCTTAGGTCATACTATGGGTTGGGAAAATTTAATTATCAGTTAATTAGTGGACATGATCGGTTTTTACCAAACACAATTATTGTTCAGTATTAAATCTCACAATCTCAATCGGTTTTATCACATTTTTTTTTCCATTCTTATTTTATCTCCACAATCTTTTTATCTCTCACTCTTTCTCTATCTCTTTCTCTCTCCTCCTCTATTCACTCTTTTACTGCCAAAATTATTGAGATATTAGTTTACAGTTATTATTTTACAAATTAGTTACTCTTTTACTGAGATATTACGGTTTTACAATTAATATTTTACGGTTTTACAATTTTATGATTGCGAAAATTTGTATTTGTTTTTGTTGCTTTTTAATTGTTATCATAATTAACTTAATCAATTTAATCATTTTCCGACCCATAATTTCGTATACAAATAAAAAAATAAAAAAATCGTAAGTTTTGTAATTTGAAATATTTGTTTTTTTTTTTCGTTTTAACTGTTATCGTAATTAACTTAATCAATTTAATTTTTGTCCGGCCTGATTTCCCGACCCACAATTTTGTATACAAATTATTAATTAATCCCTCCGTTCCAGGTAAAGAGGTCCAGTTTGAAAGTCAATTTTTTTTTTAAGAAAATAATATTTTTAATAGTTCATTAATAATAAAATGACCATTACAGTTTTACAAATATTTAGTTGTAGTTTCTTAATTGATTGCTATCGTAATCAACTGAATCCCAATTTAATTTATGTCTGACTTCGATTTATTTTTTTTTTATAAAAAAATTGTTCGTAAGTTTTGTAATTAATTTTCGCAATTTAAAATATTTGTATTTTTTAATTTTTTTAATTGTTATCGTAATTAACTAAATCAATTTAATTTTTGTCCGAAAAAAATTTCTTTCTAAGTTTTGTAATCAACTTTTGTAATTTTGAATATTTGTATTTTAATTTCTTTATTTTCTTAAAAGTTGTGTTTAGTTTCCCTTATTAGTCTGAAATCTTTGTGATTTCGATTTCAAAATAGTATTTTGTTAGTTCACTCTATCTTATTAAATTTATTTTGTGGTTTTTGTTTGCGGAGATTTTTATTTTTAAGTTAATTTCAATTAACAAGTGTTGGATTGGTGTGTGTGTGAGAGAGAGAGAGAATGCTTTTTGATGCTTAATTATATTCTTTTAAGATAAGTTATAAATTTTCTTTTAAGATGAGTTATAAACTTTCATTGCCAATAAAATATGTTATTTCTTTAATTTTCGGGTTGTTGTTGTGTAATTTATATTAATACGACCCCTACAAAATCTTAAGGATATATTAATTTATTTTTATCATGCTCCGTTCATTCACTGATCACGCTCATACTAGCAACATGCCATCGGCACGGGCACAAGTTTATTTTTATAGAATACTCCACATCTTCTCATTGTTGTGGTTTCGTTTGTTGGGGCATGTGTATTGGTTTCCATTGATTTGATTGCCATTTTTTTAGCTTTTAGGGTTGATTAATTTTGATCAAAATGCATCTCCGTTCACCTGTTAGATTTTATATGATAATATGTGAGAGGATTCGAGTTTTGTAGATGAAGCTGAAAATTTGGTTAAATGAACGTGTTTGAATTTTCTTTGTGTCATGTGTAGGTGGAAATAATTGATAAAATTATTGCATCTCATGTTTCCAAACCAACTATTGTTGTTAAGCAAGAACTCATAGAAGAAGAAAATTGAGTTTTCGTTATTGAGAAAAACAATAAAATTTTCTTTTCGTATTTTAACAGTAATTACAATTAAAATATTTATTTCTTGGTTTTCTTATGAAATAAATATCGAAGTAAAATGTTTTATTTTATTAGGTGTTTGGGTTTTCTGTCTTTTCGTTGTGTAGTATCCATATATTAAACTCATACAAACTATAAGTAAATATTAATCCATTTCCACAGTATCTGCTTTATTTATAAAAGAGCTCAGGGTCTAACTGGTGGCTCTGATCGAATTGTGCTAAACACAACTGATGGTACAGATTGATTTGTAAGTATGTGAGTTACAAATGAATCCCTCAGTTATAAGTTATGTTCGAATTACCCCTCTACAATTACGTATAAAACCTTCTGTTGTGTGTTTTATTTGAATTACCCCGTCATTTATGAGTTTTCTTTATCCAAACCATTTATTGAACTGATCTCATACTGACACCGTGCCTATGGCACGGGCAGATATACTAATATTTATTGAAAGTTAATTAATTTTTTGTACTTTAACAACATTTTCAAAAGTTGTACCGCGATTCACAAATTCAAAAGTTAGCATAGTTTTGTACCGCGATTCACAAATTCAAAAAGCTAACATAGTTTTGCATCGTGATTCTTTTCTTAAAATTATTGCACTGCGATATATTTGCACTTTATACTTTAATTTATTAAAAATTAATTAATTATTTGCACTTTAACAACCTTTTTCAAAAGTTGTACCGCGGTTCAAAAGTTTGATTCATGTAAAATTGTTGTACTGCGATTCATAAAGTTTAATTGCACCACGGTGCAAAAATAATGACATCTGTAACACACCTATAGTTTATTAATGATATCGTAGTCATTTTGCCACAAAAAAATTACTATTTTATGTTGGAAATAAAAAATGGTATATTGTAACAATTAAATACTTTAAAAATGGACCGGTGTAAGTCCAGTTGGCAACTAATAAGGTTAGAGGGGGTGAATAACTTTTTAAAACTTTGAGGGTAGTTTTGAAAAACTTCAAAAGTCGCAATGCAAATGTGTAATTTTGTCAGTCAATGATATGGTGTGTGACATAATAGGTTGAAACGAAAATAGTGGTCAGATGGCTGACACAATTAAATGCTTTGAAAAATAGATCACAAGATACAAGGAAAGTTCTGAAGAACAATTTATAAAAACAAATACGTAAACAATTTATATAAAGAATTGACCGACACTTAAGTAGATTAAGACTTTTTAAGTGTTAGAGTAATTTGTAAGAATTGACGAATTAACAAACAAAATAATTGAAGTGTTTCATAGTAAAAATTGATACGTCCACTACCAAGTTGGTTAAACTTAGATTTTTGAAGTACACTAATATTATTAATAATCTAGATGATCACTAATGGATCAGTGTACAATAAAGACCGGTGTTTATCGAGTATGATTAGAAACAATCACACTCGTGAGACAATCAACTGATTCTGAATAAATATGAAAGATGTAAGGAGAAATCAAGAACGTGATTGTCAAAACAATAACTAGAAAAGAAATGACAATGAGGTCTATCTAGCTAAAGTTTAAGGCTAAGACATTTCAAGTGAGTAATCTGCTTTTGAGAGTATGAATGCTTCAGTTATATCTTCAAGAGGTTCCTGTGGGTATATATAGATGAACTTGAAGTGCAATCCGTTAGAAACACATTTGAATTTGAAATGTGCTACAAATTCAGAAGTATTTTCTTACAAAATCATAGGAATTTTGTGTGGAAGATAAATAACAGTAAGATCTATCATAGCATAAAACATGTAAATGTCAATAACAAGAAATGTTTAAGCATAAAAGGTAAGGAAGCTGACACTTAAAAACGATGGTTAGCTGCTTCTAAGTAGCTGACAATATTATACTACAAACTAACCAATTTTTCTTAACCAACCAAATTATAAATTATAACTAAATAAAAATAAAATAATTTTAAGCAAATTTAATTTAGAAAAGATTCAACAACCGTCTACAATTTTTCCTAAACAAAAATAAGAAGTCATTACTCCATGTCTAGCGAATCGCTGGCAACTTATTATGAGGGAATTTCAAGTGAGTACAATTTTGAAAACATGTTTTCATCTAGAACCATTAATTTTTTGCACATTTCATTAAACTACAAATTGCTTGTCAAATGACAAAAATGACATTAATGAAAACTCTGATGCCAAGCCTTGGCATCAGGATGATTAATTTCAGGCATCAGGATAATTAAATCTAGGCATCAGGACTCTGATGCCAAAACTCTGATGCCAAAAATATTGCTGATGCCAAAATGCCGATGTGAAATCTTGGCATGCCGATGCCGATGATGCCGATGCCAAAAATCGATGCCATCGGTGAAATGCTGATGCCTATCAAACATAATCTTGGCATCAGGTGAAATGCTGATGCCTACAATTGGCATCAGGTGATGAACCAGTTACTCTGTATCTCAAATCAAATTTATTTATACCAGTTCATGAACATTGTCAAATCATTCTTGAAAAAGTAAAGAGAACAAGTATCAAAAGTCAAACCAATAAACCAGAACAATCAATCAATCTTGAATAACAATCTCTATTCGAAAGTCTAGGCGTTTTCCTTGCGAAACTTCTCTTCTTCTTCAGGGTTGAAATCATTCTCGATATTGAAATACTGGCGTGCATCCTCGACAGATAAATCCTTGACAGAATTGGCAATCTTCTAGCAAGTTATGTCAAATAAACCACTAATATCGAGGTAATTTTCCGCCAGCAAGAGATCAAAGAGTTTGTACCGCGACTTTGAAGCAATAGTTTGGAGAAATACTTGGTCGAAATTCCTGAGATCGTCATCGGAAGCAATAGTTTGCGGAAAGGGAAAATCGGATCCAATGGCTCAAGAAACCGAGCCCCTTCTCGACGATTCCGATCAGATCTTATCTGTTGTCGACGTCCTCCGTCGAGAAACAGATCAACAATCAACCCGATTGGTTCGCCATATCGCCGAGAAGCGTCTCCAAGGCAGAGATCTCAAAGGCTGTCGCGATTTCGCCGTCTTGGCTCAAGAAATCGAGCCCCTTCTCGACGGCTCCGATCAGATCTTAGCCGTTGTCGACGTCCTCATCGCTGCCGAGAAACGGATCAACAATCAACCCGATTGGTTCGCCATCCTCCAACTGGAACGCCTGTACAAAAAAACAGATTGATTAATTCAAAGGAACACACCTGAATGAGAGAGAGAAAGAGAGAAAATGAATGTTGAGTCTGAATGTCTTATTTGGTGGGTAAGATGTTGATGGAGACGACATGTAAGAACTTTGGGTTTTGTGAGTTGATGGTGTGGTTGGTATTCATGTGCTCGTTGTATAATCTGCAAAGCAACGAGTGGTGTTGCGAATTCGACCGAATTCTTTCTTAAAAGGGTAGTGACGTACTTTCGCCTCAAAATTGTATCTAAAAGATATGTCCAAAAAATAACTGGATTTATTTGAAAACATGTTTTATAAAATGTACCGACTTGTAATTATTCCAACTTATTTTCTACAAAACGTAGAGCGATCTAATCTATCAGCCTAGCCCAACAATTAGCTATTCGCTTATTAAATTTTAGTAGATATTTAACATATTTTAATTTTATTATTGATAATAAAATTATAACCATTTGAAGTACAAAAAAGTTCAACCGATACATTTGTTATGATTAAAAAAATACATGCCAAAATTTAATTTGAAAATATAAGTCCCTCCCTTTTCAAATAATCGTTCTTTCTTTTATTTCTCTCTACTGGCTGCTGCGCACTCCAAACCTCAAAATTCACAAACCCTTCCGCGTTTTCTTCTACTTCACCGGGAAAACAAATGAATATCCTCAACTCTAAACAGTCCTCCCCGCCACGGCCACGGCCACGGCCACCCAACTCCCCACAAATCATCCTCCACCAAACCTTTTCCAATCTCCAATTCCACATCGATTCCACCCTCTCCAACCTCCATCACAATGCCAAATACGCCGTCGAAGCCGGCTTGTCGACCCTCCTCCGCTTCGGTGGCCTGGGCTCTAAAACCACCCCCCCTAAACAAGACACTGTTTGGGCTCGAATTGGGGAGAGTCACGGTCTCACTCATACTCGCACTAGCAGTCGGGGTGCGGGGGGTCTAGGAATGTCAAATGAGGTTATTGAAAGGAGGCTGGCCGGTGTACCCGTTTACGCTCTCTGCAGCTCCTCGTCGGAATTCGTGTTGGTTACCGACGAACGTAGTGGGAAATCACTTGGCTTGTTTTGTATCAAGGAAGAAAATGCCGATTCACTTCTTCAACGCATGAAATCATTAGAGGACGTCAATGTTCGCCCCGACACAAAAGTTGTTCCCGTCTCTCTTGGCAAGGTAGCCCCAATTCAATTTCACCCTTTTGGAGAAATTGTCTGCGTTTAGATACACGGTTCGTTTTTTGTTTCGTGAATTAGTATTCCCTTACCGTTGCGATGATTGAGTTAGAAAGTATGAGAGGGATAGGGAGAATGATGCTGGACAATGAGTACGAGAGTGAATCAGTGATAAAAAAAAGTAAACCATGAAATGGAAATAAATAACCCACGAAACCCATTATTTCACCCAAAGAGTCATAACTCATATTCTCGAAGCCAATTTAATCGTTTTCCAGATCAAAATTCAACCTTTATATATTAGTAATTGCAGTTAATACTGGAATAAACAAGCTTTCTACTTTATAAGTTTATATCTTATCTCCATCCGGAAAATGGTAGGTTGGATTTTGAAAAATCAAAATAGTAATCCTTTTTTATTGGACACGGGGATTTTTTTAAATTATCATGCGGATTTTGTAATGGTTGTTCTTCACCTCTATCTATGTAAGATATTAGTCAATTTTAACGATTATGAATTTAAGAATTTCATTTATGAATGAATTATTTGGAGCGTAGGGAGCACATGTTTGGGTTTATTTAAGTGGGTTTTGCTAACAAGTGCCTTATGACACTTGCTAAGCTTCCATTATAGAAAATAGGCTGCATTGAAAATCATCTTTAACACATTAGAAACACTCTCCAATGGGTGGGAAATGATTCCCCATTTGAAAAATCTCCTAATTGGAAAAACTTAACACTCAAGACCCTATTTATATTGTATCTGTATGTTTGTTCCTTTATATGTATGTGATTGTCAGTATAATTATAATACACGTGAAAGAAGAGAGGTTGAATCTTTAATATTTGTGGCAGGTTTTTCAGCTTAAAGTTGATGGGGTCGCCTTGAGGTTATTGCCAGAGCCGTCCCAAGTAAAGAATGCCCTTGAGGTAAGTAATTTGGTGACATGAATTGGGTGTTACTAACCTTTTTCTGAAAAGATGTAATTTCTGGTTTTGGCTTGGTATGCTTAGTGATGATGATCATACTTTGCTTAAAACAATAATTTGCAGGGATCATCCAATTGTGTTGTTTTTGGCAATTAAACTGATCTTTTTTCATGTTGCATGGAGATATATTTGTGGAGAGCAGATCTCTAATCTAAGTTATCCGTAAAACTTCTATTTTGAATTCGTTTGATAGAGTTAAAATGTAACTTTTACTTTTTCGCAGGAGAGACAAAAGGCAGGCATATCAAATGTGGGCTTTTCTGGGGTTCCAGTTTTCCAGGTACTATGTTCAATCTTTTTTGTGGGCCCTTAGTATTACTTTGTGAAATTATATATCAATTTATTAAAAGCTAAGCAAATAATTTATGTGCAAGAGATTATAAATTGGAAGACAAGGTACGTTCTCATGATCTTAGGAAGTGGTAGCCAAAAAACAAAAAGAAAGTGGACTCTATGGCAAAGTCTCACATCTTATGATGCAGCTTCATAATTATAGCATAAGAAAGAATTGTAAAACCTTATTAATGGCTTCCGATATGCTTTCTTCCTCTAGTAATGATTTCTTGGAGAATCAATAATTTGCTGCCAGATGTTCTCAGTATGGCAATAATTAAAGACGATTCCTGACAGAAGTTGCACGATCACCACTGTTGGGTAGATACCACTACCAGTCCCAACACCATAGAGTTGCATTCTGGCGTCTTCAGTGAGCAACTGATTTGCATACTCTTTAAGTAGACAAGTTGTGGCTGCTCAGCAAGAATATCTGATTATCTATAGGCCTTTGTTTCGGCAAGGAGAGAGAGCTAAAAGGGTATCTTTGAAGGTTTTGCTCCTTGGTAATTGAGACCACATACTAGTCCAATGGATAGCGCCCTGATTTACCCAACTTAAGAGACATTCCACTGTTATCATCTCAAGCTGAGATCACTGTGCACTATAGATAGTGAACTTACCGAATATATGTTTGTTTAGTTGATGAGACTTCCTGATAGCTTTGCATGCCTTGGGATTGAGTAAGCAATGTCTATTTTTCCCCTACTTACTTGGTCTATACCCCTGCACGTAATCCAAAGTGGTATGCATAGACTGATGTGTTATGCTATTGCCAGCCACATTCCCAAGCCAATCCAGTTTGTTATCGTTTAAGTGTACCAAGCGCCAATCTGTGATTACCTTGGGACCATCTAGGGACACTTGCATTCTGTAAATGTTGTGTTAGAATCCATGAAATGATATACTAAAATACCCTGCACAAAACTATATAATCATCAGACTTCGAAAAAATTGTTTAAAGAGTGACCCTAAATGTAACACCGAAATCCCTAAACGTAACACCATTTAATACATACCTAAATACCCCTTTTAATATTTAACCTAAATACCCATTTTAATATTTAATAGATACTCATTTGTGTACACATTTGCGGATGTTTTATAAAACATCCGCGAGTGTGTAGTGGATGTTTTGTCCGAAATCGAAAAAAAATACAAATTAACGATTTTTTGTTCGTAATTGAAAAGAAAAAATAAACCGAATCAAAACCAATCCAATTAACATTCGATATCCTGCCTTAACAATGGAAACCAAATCAACAATGGTACGTAATCAAAATTACGTGAAGGGGGGAGAGAGGGAGGTGGTAGTATTGTTTAAATGTGGAGAGGGGTAGTGAAGTAATTTTACCTTTTAAATGGTGTTATGTTTAGGGATTTTGGTGTCACGTTAAGGTATTTTGTTGTTTAAATATTATGGTTTTTGTTCCTTGTCAGTGGTCATGTCGTTTGCTGTCGAAATGGAACCTATTGAGTTTGACTTATTGAGTTGTTTTTCCTGATTTTCTTTTAAGGTGATAAGATTAACCCATTCTTAAACAGGGTCTTCACCATGCCTAGCATTCAAGGTATTACTCCTTTTGAAATTTATCAGGACCCAGTCCAGCATATTAGTCATACATGGATGATTAGTTTGATTTGCACGAATGCCCAAGCCTTTCTGGTGACCTGGCTCATTGCATGAGTGCTAAAACATTTTGATTGTGACTGAGAAATTCCAGAACTGCAAATTGCTGGGCCAAGGCTTGTACCCAAGATGGTGATATAGGTTCTTCACACTTGCTCTTGGTCACATGCTGGGTTAGCTCTGCTTTGGTGTTGCATATATTTGTGGGCATGACTAAAGGAATGAGTTTGTTATATGTAAAAACAAGAAATATAGACTGGTATGATTTTTTGGTACTCAAATCTTGTACATGACAAGTTATTACTTGGGCTCCACATTGCATCTGGACTCGTGTTTGATTAATATTTTACCCCTGAAGTTAGAGAAGTTCGTTTAAACTGTAATTGGACCAGGTTTACTAGTGCAAGGGAATGTAGAGCAACTAAAATAAGAGAAATTGTTATAAAATTTGTGAAAGATGGTTTGGACACATAGTACATACAATGAAGACAATCAAGTGTGCCTGCCTGCAATGAAGGGTGTTGCAATCTGTAATAATGGCAATGCTTGGGGCCAGGGAGGACCGCAACTGATAGGTGTAGACATATTATAGTTAGATATGATTACTAGTAGCTTGTACCAGATATTAGTTCCCTCGTTTTAGGGTCGTTTGTTTCTTGTTTTTGTTGATGAGCTTTTTGTCTGTTTACTCCCTTCTATTTCATATAATCTTTCTTTTCGCATTGTATCAATTTTGCACTACAACGAGTTTAAAGACTACAAGATTCATGTAGCCATCCCAAGAAATTAGGCGAAGGTTTGTGGAGCTAGGTATGGTCCCTAGACGCGAGGATTGGAACCAAAGACCTCAATTTGTCTGTGTGCCTTTGTCATTTCTCCCACCCCTTGGGGTTGATAATTATGATTGATCAAAAGGAAAAAATAGTGGACGAGAGACTAATCCCTACCCATAAGCATAACACATAGGAAGACAATGTCAACAAAAACAAAAACCAACTTAACCACTTTTGAAGACCAAGGTCAAAAAGATCCAGACTCCATTTTTTTGAGATCCAAGATAGCTTTTCCTTAAAAACCCCAAAGCCTTGCACCCCATGGAAGCAAGATTGACCACCTGGACATTAAGTAGACTAAATAGTTGACTTTTTCGTTAGAAAATCCTCGCATATCTATCTGTTGAGACACAATTAACATCCCATATCTCCACAGGTATAGTACTTGGCTTCTTTTCATGACCATAGCCCCTTCACTTGTGGATGAGAAAACCCTCCATTGACCAAGGATTAATGTTAGCTCATGAGTAAAACACGTGCATACACATAACATACGAACTTAACCTTAAAGGTTCATAATTTGGCATTTTAACCTCTATAAAGGGTTTTAAAAATGATGTTTTTGTATGAAACCTTATTGCATTTTGCAAGGCTTAGTGAAGTGCATGGAGTGATGGAGGGCTTGTTAGCATTTAGTATAATCAAATTTGGAAACCTTATTGCATTTTGTTCATATTCTGTAAGTTTATAACCATATAGGATACACTTATAAAGGGAGTCCTCTGAATGTTTATTGTAATTTGACCACATTCATTTAATTTCTATTTTCAATGACTTGGTTTGTGATTTTTCCTTTTTTCCCCAGGAGCTTTCTCTTTATCTCCCTCTTACTTTTTCTTAAAATCATTGCAAAATAAAAATCTAAAATCCAAAATCAAGCCACTAAATCGCAAAGCCAACCGCACCCTTTATCTTTTACAGCGTAAAGCATAATCATTTGCTAGCGACTTTGTTGCACCGCAGATATGGCATGGCATATGCATGCATTTGCAGGTACACATGGATATGCCACATGTGTTTATATTATGACAAGTAGGTGTATGCATGATACATGTAATTATTACCTTGTTTCAGATCTATGTTAATACATTGATTATGCACGACAACTTCATCATCTTCGAACCCCGAGCCTAATTCTCTCTCTCTCTCTTATATATATATATATATATATAGTTCCTCGCTTTTAAGAATGCAACTGGTTCTTGTGACTAAAAGTTTCAATTTACTTTAGACATATTGTTCATGCTCATTTTTCTCCAATTTTATTTTGACTCGTGCTCACAACTTTATTATCTGAATTCAGTCAAATAACTTGACACTAAAGTACCAAGACAAGGAATACCGTCCCGTTTTTCTCAGGAAGGTTAGTTAAGGAGCTACCATATGAATGCTTAGTAGTTGGGTTATGCTTATCTTGATGCACTCATTAGTTTACGCTCCGTAAATTATGTAGGAGGACCTCGAAAAGTCTCTTGAGAGTGCTGCCCAGCAGCAACGGAATTTGAATCCTGCTTTTTTTAGAAAGGGATCTATTGAGGTATGAGATATCTGATTTCCTATTGTTCACGAAACTGAGCTTTGTGACAATAACTTCTACTTGTATCTTGTAGGTTGCTGTTCTTGAGGATGTAATTAAGGGAATGAAGGTAAGGAGATTCTACATATGGTCGTATCTCATACTTCTCTATGTTGCCACTTATCCAAATAACAATTTTGTTCCTTAGTGCGTCACACTTTATGAGAAAAACTCCCAACTCTGAATGAGTCTCCCTTTATGAGTTCCTAATTTCCTCTCAATGAGTGTGCTTTTTAGGCTAGCTACATACATTGTGATCTAATGGGCCTCAACATTGATTTGTTAGTTTTCATATAAAACACAATTGACTTTCATTTGGAGGGTGTTAGTAGTAGTAGCAACAAAATTAATAAAGAAAGAAGCACAGGAGTATTATATCTTAATATGTTTCTCAGTCGCCAAGCTCTTGGCAATCAAATTTAGGAACGGTACTACTACATGTTTTTTTCCTGCTATTCAATTTTATGACGAAGGAGTATTATATCTTAGGTTTAATATATAGTTTGGTCCCTGAACTAAAAAATTCTTCCTGTTTGTGTTCCCATACTTGAAGCCTTCCTGTTTTGATACCTAAACTACACATTTGACCATACAGTTCGTCCATCAAATGACGGCCGTTAGTTAAGGCGTTAAAAATTGTAAAAAATGTCTCAAATGCCCTTACTAATTATTGAGTTTGATTCCACGTTGGAATTAGACGCTGAATTAGAATATTTTTAATCTTTTTTTTTTGTTTAATCCTAACTCAAATATAAAAAGGAAAAATAATAATAAATCAAATTAACCCTGGCTTCCCACTTCCTTGATTGACCAGGTGGGGGTGGAGTTCGGTTGAAGAGGTAACTGGTGCTGCGTCCTCTCTCTTCTCCGGCGAATCTCCATCACCGACACCAACTCCAGATCTGCCCTTACCCAGCTACCGCCACAAGGCCACAATTGCCATCCTTCTCTCTCCTCTGCTCGAGATCTCAGTCCAGATTCGCCGCCGATACACTAGCCCCGCGGCACCATTGTCGACTTCTGCGCCATCTCCGGCCAAGCGAACCTCTCCCTCCTGCTCCGGTTTGAACTCCCTCCATCCCAAACCCATCTCCATTTTCTCTCCCAAATTCAGACAAAGCTTCCGCCTTGTCACCTATCTTAGATTGCCCGTTGAAAAGTGGGTATAAACCTTTTTTTTTCTTGAAACTGAGGAGGGCCGAATGTCTCATGAGTGGACCCACAGGTGAATTCTAACGGGGGCGCGAGGCAGATGAACAATACACGTCATGACGTCACTCATTCAAATCCCGGACGATGTTTGTCCAACGAAACATTCAACTAACTAATTTATCTTCATCTTCAATTAACAAAAAAATTACTTTGCAGTTCTTCCCTTAGGCTTAGGTAACCCGCCAAAACCCACCATTCTCAATTTCCACCAAGAGATTGATATCATAGTGATCTGATGAGCTCTTCTTCTGCTTTGACAGCGTCTTCGTGGGTTTTTGGTGGTGGTGGTGGCGGCAGCGGTGGTAATGGTAGTAGAAGTAGTAGTGCAGTAAGTCTGAGTAGTTATAATTATTCATTCAAGATATTGTTGATAGGGATTCAGGCGTCAGAAAGAGCGGTCTTCTCACTTTCATATCCTCCACCTCCAACCCTCACTCTCCCTTCCAACATCTCTCTCTCTCTCCACAGCCTATAGATATTTTTCACACACATTTATGTGTGTTTTTGAATTAATCATGGCTTCATTGCAATTCAAATAGAGCCTTTCTTTTAATACATATTTTTAAATCTGTGATGAGAAAACCTTTGCTTATACTTAAGTAGTGTGAAGAGAGAGAACGAGTCATCTTGATCTAAGAGAGTAGTGTGAAGAGAGAGAATGATAAGAGAGAGAAAATGAGAGGGATAAACAGTTTCCTTAAGTTTTGAAAAAAAATTCCAACTCAGCATCTAATTCCAACGTGGAATCAAACTCAACAATTAGTAAGGGCATTTGAGACATTTTACACAATTTTAAACTCTTCAATTGACGGCCGTCATTTGAGGGACGACGTGTGGTTTAGATACCAAAACAAGAAGAGTTCAAGTACGGGAACACAAACGGGAAGAATTTCTAAGTTCAGGGACCAAATTATATATTAAACCTATATCTTAATATGCTACTTATGATTTTACGTTAAATTTGAATTATAACATGCACTAGAGAATATTTACCTGGAAAGAAACATGGCAGGATGATTCTTCGGTGCAATGGAATGATGTTGTTTTCATCCCTCCTGGTTTTGATGTTTCAGCTGGTTCATCTCAGCTGTAGGGAGAGCAGGTACAATTGTGCAATATGTTTATCTTGAATCAGGTCACTGATAGGCAGGCTTATAACGTAGCTCATTTTGGTTCTTCTCCCCACCAATGTTTCCTCGATAACACTTTGAACGTCCATGATTATTATATTAGTCCATAATTGTATTTGAATTTGCAAGTTCAAGACCTAATTTTTGCAAATTTCTGTATATAGACGAAGCCTAAATGCTATGGAATTGTCACTTGTCAGTATAATTTTTAATCAAGAACCCTATTAAAGGGAGAGTTTCAGTGCTCTTGTGAGTTGTGGTTGGTTATACTCTGGCTCGATGATCAATCTTGGGTCCGAAAATACAAAATATGAAAAAATAGAGTAGGTCTCCTGTAAACCGTCTTATGGATCTTAGTTCGTAAGACGGAGTTTCACTCTCTTACAACTCAACCCATCAACATACGGTAGGTCGGGTGAAGAGGATCCGTTTTATAAAAATATCCGTAAGACCATTTTACACGAGTATTTGTCAAACAAATATTGAAGAATAGTATTCTCTTAGCAATTTTTTTTAAAGATTATTTTTATCAAAAAAGCTAATAGCCCTAAAAAACATGGAAGGCCGGTAGTGATTGGCTGCCCTTCCAAAAAAAAAGTCAACTCTTTTTTTTTAATGATATTAAATATTTAATAAATTCTCTCTTTCTATATATAATACTTACAAGTTACTAAAAGGGTGTCCACAATTAGGGGTGGCAAATCGATTGTGCTGGGTCGTTATCGTGTCGGTACGATAACAACACGACATCGGCACAATAACAGCACGATACGATAAGCACGAACACGATTCGATAAGTTTAACGTGCCTAATATTAAAATTCGAACACGACACGATATGATAAGTAAAAAAATACGATTTATTTAGTTAGGTCCATTGAGCACGTTAAACTCAATAAACATTATAAAATATATAATTTTGATATTTTAATACATATTTTGAAAATTTATCAATATAAATAATCAAGTAGTTTTAAAGTTATATATGTTCAAATGATAAAATGATAAAATATATTTAAAATAGTTCGAAAGAAGTGAGCAATATATAGTAATTTTTTTAAAAATATATATTTTAGTTATCGCATCTTACTTCACTTATTAAGCCAGTCCAATAACAGCACATTTTTTATTGTGTGGCTCCTATAATGGTCGGAACTCGATAAGTCCCAGCCTAAATCTTATAATTTTGTGTCGTGTTCGTGTCGACCAATCGTGTTGTGTCTCAAATTGCCACCCCTACACACAGGAATTCCCAAAAGAAACTTCAACAAGAGAATTTTGAACACATGTATTTATAAATGAGGAATAACCATACACAATATTCAAATTTCAATGTGATCAAAATTTTGAAATTATTTATTTCCCTCTTTTGCTTCATTTCAAAAAATCGATTACTTCCCATATTGAATATTTGGCTTGATGTATGCTTATTTCTCATCTATAAATAACCATAAGTGTTCACAATTCTCTTCAAGTTTCTTTAGGGATTTATGGCGAGGACACCCTTCTTGGATCTTATCAGTATTACTCCCTCCGTTCTAGGTAAATAATACCCGTTTGAAAGTCAAATATTTTGAGAATATGTTATTTCTAGTAGTCCATTAGTAATAAAATGATACTTTAATGCCTTAATTTTTGAAAATGAACTCTTTAAGTGAAACATCCTAAAATAAAATAGTGAAGTTTTTGGCCGGAATATAATATATACATACAGATATAAATAGAAAGAAAGAAATTAAAATTAATTAATTAAATATCTAAAGGAAATTAAAATAAAGATTATGGCAATTTGTGTTTTAAACGAAAAATGATGAATTTTGTTATAAATAGAATATGAAGAGTTATAAAAATATTGCAGACACACCAAACCAGTGGGCATTAAATTTAAATGCATGATTGAGAGGTGAAGGGTCTGATAGATTGTTTAGGTGCACATTAAGTAGTAAGTACTCCCCAAACACCAGAATAATTATAAATTTATAATTATAATTAAAAAAGAAAACACTTGTTTGCTTTCATTCATTCCACCCACCCTTTCTCCCACCTTCAAATTCTTCTATATATATATAAACAATTCAGTTGTGAATATTGTGTTTTTGTTGGGGAATCAATGAATCATGCTTTCCCCAAAAAAGAATCACTTCTCTTGTTCTAATCCTATATCTAATCATTTTGTGACCAACCTTTCTTGGCCCCTTATTCGATAAGTTGCGTGCCCGCTCTCCTATTTTTTTTGTAACCTGAAAGACTCACTAAATCTTACATTGAGATGAATCATTTGTATATAGCGAAACATGAAAATATTTTATTTTGTACATAACAATGTATAAACTAATTTTTTTCGATGAAAAAAATATCACGACAAACGAAATTTTTTGTAAGAGGAACTGCCCGGATGCCTCTTGTTCTTGGGCCTGGCCCATGTACTCATTTTCCAACTTTTTGAGGCCTCAAACTCTATCCACCCAAACTAGGCCCACACAAACTACGTCTTTCAAGTCAAAATAAAGTAGGGTAAAATTCTTGTCGATCTTTTTTTCAAAGTTTGTAATTCCAAAAGTCTATTACTCCCTTCGTCCCTAAATTATTGTCCTGGTTGACCCGACGCACAGATTAAGAAAAAACAATTGACTTGATTATTTATATTGGTTTAATGTGTAGTTTCCTTTAAAGTCCATGTGTATGTGGCTCGTAATTAAAGTAATGTGAAAAAGTAAGGGTAAAGTGGTAAAAGTGATGTTCTAAAAAGGTAAGTTTCAAAGTGGACAATTATTTTGGGACGGACGAAAAAGGAAAGGAGGACGATAATTTAAGGACGGAGGGAGTATTTTTTTTTTCAACAGTAAAAGTTCATTTTTTAAAATATAATTATGAAAATGTCATCGTTTTCTTTAACAGTTCCGACAAACGCATTAGATTCGAAAACCACAATTGTTGTGCAACGAAACGGGTTGATGTATCTCGTTGCAAAAATAGACTAGTCAATTAAACTGATTAATCGCGGTTCAAACATTTGATGTATCGCGGTATAAAAATAATTTAATAAAATTCATATATTATGATTCAATAGTCAATACACCGCGCTTCATTTTGTAGCGCACCTCATGTTCATTAAGAGTATCGTAGTCTTTTTGCTTCCAAAAGTATCATTTTCCGGTTTGAAAAAAAAAACATGAGACTAGAGCGACTGAAACTTTTAAAAAGTGGACCGACCCGTAATTTTTCCAATAAAGTAACTTATTATTTGGGTAATAGCTGGGCTGCTCCTCTCTACCCAAATATAAACCGCAAAAATCTTTTATTATTTAATCGTTAAAAAACACTTTTAATCTTTTAGGATGAAAAAACGAAAATATTCTTAATGAAATTTGATTAGGCCACTACATTGAAAATCTAGTTTACTTTATATTAGTCACTGTTTGCCTGATTTTCAGTTTTGATCATGTTTCCTACAATCGTTGAATCTTCTCTCCTCGATTTGTATCCCTGCAATTGATGTGAACTCACAGTCACATTGTACCTTTATTTCAATGCACTGTTTCTACTGATTTAAAATCTGATTAACGTTGCTTATTCATTGAACTTTCATGGAAAAAACCAGCAATCTAATGATGACGATGCACTTGTGCCCGTGTCTTTCTGGGTCCACTTTCCTAAGACCGAAGGTCTTGCGTAGCTGTAGCCTGTAAGGAAAAGACGAGAGCATTTTAATTACAAATTTATGAAAGTTTGTTTAAGGTTAAAAATCTGTCAAGAGACCGGGATGCAATTTGTCTTATTATTTCGCAATAGGAAACCCTATAAAAGGAGACAATCAAAGCTCTGGGGTCTTCAGTTGCCCATACAGTATTTCCCTTTTCTATAAAATAATTTTTTTTAAGAATTACTAATAACTTTCTAAATATTGTATTGCTAAGACATTATTGTGAATGTTCAATAATATTCTGATATCACTATAGGTTAATCTTTCAATAAGAAAATGATTTTTTTTTTTTTTTTGGATGGAAGAGTTGTATATCTTTTAGGTTAGATTCTAAATCTTTGATTTAGGTTAAGATTCTTGATTAATAAATAAAGTTAGTAACTACTCCCTCCGTCCCTAAATTATCATCCTCCTTTTCTTTTTTGTCCGTCCCAAAATAATTGTTCACTTTGAAACTTACCTTTTTAAAACATCATTTTTACTACTTTACCCTCACTTTTTCACCATACTTGAATTATGGGCCACATACATATGGGCTTTAAAAGAAAATACACATTAAACCAATATTAATAATCTAGTCAAATATGTTTTCTTAAACGACGCGCCGGATCAATCATGACAATAAATTAGGGACGGAGGGAATATTAAAATGCGTCAAATCAATTCTTTAACTTTGAGTCCCGTCATATTAGTGGATGGTATGAGATGACTTATAACTAAGGGGGGTAATTTGATGTTAATGGATAACTTTAGATTAAACCATTATCCATTGGCCTAATAAATAATGACTTAACATAAAGCTATCTATTAACACCCTTACTTATAAGTTATAACCCCCTACATATTTTGAGTCATGTTTATCTTGATCGACTAATCGTTTTATTTTAAGAGGTAAAACATTACACAACAACAATTTGATGATGTAATGGGACAGTCTCACAAAATTATTTTGCCTCAATGGTTAATAATTTGACTCTCATACCCAAATAGATTATATGTATATATTAAAAAAAAAAAAAAATTGGAATAGACTCATAATCATATCTTTCCATCTCCATCCATTAACAGGTAAGTAGATCATTTCAGCTTAAGTCCCTCCACTTTCCAAAAGCTTAATGCTGTTAATTATTGAGTTTAGTACATTTAACATGATTTATAAGACACATCATAAGTTTGAAAGTAGACCCACTGACCTAATTAATTCCTATTAGACCGGTTAATTGTAACTCATTATCCATTAATCTACAAAGTCCAACCCACTAATTATTTAATCCATTAATATTTTGGGTTGAAGCAGATAATCCGTATCGATCAAATAATATTAATGAGTTGTGTCGGATCGGGTTAAAGCGAGTCGGATCCGGTACCAATTTCGATCCGTGATCTTTCTATGCTATAAATATATGTCTTTGAGGGAATTTTTTGGGTTGAGATAGGTCGACCTGTCATTCGTTTCAACTCGACACATTCCGACTCAATCCATTTTAACTCGCTTGACATTGGATTCTAATGAGTTTCGATTTGTTTCAACCTATTACACATTCCAACTCAACTCAACTCAAACTTAACCCACCCAATTATAAGGCTTAGCTCCTATACATTAACTTCTTTTTATTTCTCTTTGGGTTCAAAGCGTCTATGGATGAAATCATCCTATACATTAACTTTTCTTTTTATTTCTCTTTGGGTTCAACGCGTCTATGGATGAAATCATTGGAATCACGAGTTGTATGTGAATGACGAGTTCTTCAAAGGGGATTTCTATTTAATGAAGACTTTTGGTTATGACCCAGTTTATTTGTTTTGGACATAATTAAATTCAATTTTTTTTGGATAAGTTTTCTGTAAGTCCGTAAGATAGAGATTTGACTCTTTCGATATCTCAACCCACTAATATATATTACATAAAAAAATATGCTTTACAAAAAACATTCGTAAAATTTTACCCCGTGTTTTTTTTAATTGGTTAAGACCATTACATAAAGATCACACTCAAAAACACAACCAAAAAGAGAGGCTACTCTAGTCAATAAAATTAAGCAGGGTTTATCATTAATTGGTTAAGACCATTATTAGGTTAGTCCACTTTTCAAAAACGAAAATACATTGCTGTGTATCAATTTTTACATCACAATAAATCAATTTAAATTAAATCAATTATGGTCCTCCTCCTCTTATCTTCCAACGAGATTGCAAAAGCGGGTAAAAGACGCCTAGCTGGAGTGCAATGATGGACAAAATGAAGGTAAAATCACTTAGAAGAAAGAAGATAAGATGATAATAAGTACTCTGTTATCCAAGAGGTGCAACTTATATGTACTGTGATAAATTAATTTTTACATTGTGATACATAAAATATTATTTAATCTATTTTGTATCCCAATATAAAATGATAATGAACCAAACCATGTTCCATATCGTCCACCTTTTTCTTCCATCTTCTCCGTCGTAAGTCTTTTTTCTTTCCCCTCCTCCTCCGCCTTCGTTTTACTGAAAAATCCTCAAATCCAATCAAACATAGATTCATTATAATTTCGTAGATAATAAATCAGAAGAATTGTTCCCGTTTTGTTGTGCAACAATGGTAATATTCGAATCAAATGTATTTTTTGAAACTATTAAATAAGATATTGATATTTTTAAAATAATATTTCAAAAAATAATATTTATTGATTAAAAAAAAAGATACCGTAGAGTTTTTGTTAACGTGATTGACCAAAATTTCACCCAAGATATTATGCGTAGCACTGCGCCTTAACCCTGTGGGGCACTCATAGCCATTGGGCCATCCCTACCCACCTAACATTATGCTCTTTGTATTAGTAGTCCTGATCCGACTGATGCTGATGCTGATCCTGGCCCATGATCCGCCTTCCTACCTTTTGATCTCTGTAGGGCTTCCCTCAGCCTCTCAAACTTTAATTCCAATCCTGTACTATATTAATTGCTGGTATTTCTGCCCTTTCTTATCAACTTTTTTTTTTGGCTTTTCTGAATGATAAACCTACCTAATTAGATGCGGCTGGGGGTTCTATTTTTAATTAATGTGGTGGTTCGTCTATCAAGTTTGAAGACTGAAAGTTGTGAGCTCGATGTTCATGTTCACGTTCATGTTCAACGGATCGGGATTCAGTAAATGAGGGAGACTTATATATGTATTTAGGATCGTAGTCTAGTGTGCTCGAACTTTTGACATGCAATAAACTGCAACTTGTAGGTAATGAGGTCGACTCAGGGCCTCAGGCACACTAATGGGGATAAAAAAGATTCTAGCACTATCCTCCCACGAAATTTCTGTCAACCCTGTTGCTAAACAAGGAAATTTAGCATCAAAATCACGAGGATCGACCAACTGGTGCCATTATAATCCCTCTCGCTCTCGCCCTTCCAACGATGATCACCCAGCCAACTTTTAAACAAGAAAAGGGTATCAGATATCAAAACTCAGGGGTGTAAGTGTAAGAAAACAATTGAAAATCAAGACTTGCCCCTCTGAGTAGTCAAGTCATATGAAAACTCCCTACCCAAACTCCAAAGATTGAAATTGAATGATATATTAAAAACCAACGGTGGCCTTGTGACCACAGTTATGGAATTAGAAAGGCTTTGCCAGCCAATTAACCTCAAGGACAAAATGTGATATTCATCAGAAATTATAGTTAAAAATCATATGAACGCTGCGCGCTTTACTGGGGAGTTGGGACATTGGCTAACCACCTTTAATCAAACGCTAACCACCTTTATCAAACGCAAGTACTGAGCTATAAATGACAATGTTTTATTGGAATCAAGAATTAGCCTCGTTAATATAATCAACACGTACATCGTCCTAACACAAATACAAAGCTATTCCCAATCGTTCCAAAATATATGTCGCTTTGGAGCTTTTTACACAAACCAATAAAACATATTGTAAAAAATCAAAGTAGTCAATAAATATATGTAGAATTGAAAAAAAAAAAATTTATTGAAAATTGTAAAGTAATATCTATTTTGGAACAAAAAACTCTATCAAAACGATATATATTATGGAAGGGAGGAATTACTAATGACAATGTTTAATCGAAATCATGAATTAGGGTCGTTAAAATACTTAATACATACATTAACACAGAAATGAGACATTTGATAGTAGTTGATACCCAAAAACCATGCAACCCACCATTTAGAGTAACTTTTTAGCCCAATCATCTTCTTGTTTCTATGGGTTTTTGTCTTTACCATAGAAGTCCTTCTGTCATCCACTTACAGGTCCAATGAATTATATTCCTAGTAAAAGGAAAGCCAATGAAAGCATCACCAGAAATCCCATCCCATGCTCAAACAAAAGGCTCCAGGCTCCAGCTGGCTTTTATTTTTTGCTCAGCTGGCACCAGCTCTCCTCACGCATCCCACGTCATCCTCTCCTAATTTCAAAAAATCACATCTCCCCCCTAACCCTAGTCCTATATATATATGCCTGATGCCTCTACTCTAATATCTAAAACCACAATCACTAGCTCTACATCTCCCTTCTCCCTATCTCAAAATGGCGTTTTACACTAATGGGTTCTCAACAATATTTCTTTTGACTTGCACTTTACTGGGGATGGTTGCCTGGGCGGGCAACTTCAACCAGGACTTCGACCTGACTTGGGGCGATAAGCGTGCTAAGATATATAATGGAGGCCAACTTCTGTCGTTGTCCCTAGACAAAGCCTCTGGTTCTGGGTTTAAATCTAAAAAGGAGTATCTATTTGGAAGGATCGATATGCAGCTCAAACTAGTTGCTGGCAATTCTGCTGGAACCGTCACCGCCTACTATGTATACTTTCTTTAATCCAAAACTCTAATTTTCTTATTTTTCAACTTATTAGCTAGGGAATGTTTTGAAAGCTGAATATTGACCCTTTTTCGTCTTCTTTACAAAGTCCTAGTCACAAGTTTCCAAGATAAATTAGAACCACTAAGTCTAACTCGCCCCACAAAGTACCAAAACCTACACATATGACCCATGTTATGTTGCACCTAAAAGTTATACCACTAGAGTCTAGAACCAATGCAAGACAGGCTTAATCATGTGAACATATTTTCTTAGGTCAAAAAGCTATTGTTTCACATAATTTCACCTACGGGCTACGGTTACCTTTGAATGTTCCTGAAAATGCTATTCCGGGACAATAGAGAATTATATAAGGTTAATCTTAGATAAAATACCATACACAACTTTTCATGACATAGTAAAAGCCTTATTCAAGCATAAAGTGTTAGATATTTCTGACAGTGTGTCCTCTTTATTCACCCTTATGACAAATAATCATAGTAGTTCGTATTAATGGCATTCATTCTTACTTCAAATTGTTTTCGAAAATGTTTGTGTTGCAGTTATCTTCTGAAGGTCCGACCCACGACGAGATTGATTTTGAGTTCTTGGGAAACCTTACTGGTGACCCTTATATCCTCCACACTAATGTCTTCACTCAAGGAAAGGGAAACAGAGAGCAGCAATTCTATCTCTGGTTTGACCCAACCAAAAACTTCCACACCTACTCCATCATATGGAACACCCAACAAATTGTGTAAGCAATTAATTAACTGTTTCTTTAAAAAAAACAAATTAAAAAAACAAATTAATTAACTTTTTCTTGCTTGTTTTTGATCAGCTACTTGGTAGATAACACTCCCATAAGAGTGTTCAAGAATGCCGAATCACGCGGTGTGCCTTTCCCTAAAAGCCAACCTATGAGGATTTACTCCAGCCTTTGGAATGCCGATGACTGGGCCACGAGAGGTGGGTTAGTTAAAACCGACTGGACAAAGGCACCCTTTACAGCATACTACCGCAACTTTAATGTCCAAACCTCAACCAGTTCTAAGTTCTCTAATGCCGCATGGCAAAACCAGGAACTTGATGCCTACAGCAGAAGAAGACTAAGATGGGTTCAAAAGAATTTCATGATTTACAACTACTGTACAGATTTGAAACGCTTCCCTCAAGGTCTTCCAACAGAGTGTAGATGATAACGGTCTCTATATATGTAGGAGTCGACCTGTTTATATTCGTCTTCCCAGTAAAATTTGAATTTGAATGGAGTCTGTACAATAGGCTGTGGGTGATAATTCTTTGTTTCTTCTTTGCCTTTTAAGTTAAGGTTGCTGGTTTTTTTTTTTTTTTGATAAGTTAAGGTTGTTTTGATATCTTATGTCAAATAAATGAAATTATTTGTTTTCCAAGTACTTCCTCTTTGATTTTGTTCTATCCAACTTATGAGATGTATTTAAGATTTATTACTTGATCATTTTGCTCTATTCTTAAAATTCTGCATGAGTGGGTCTTCATATTTAATTGTAATTTAAGAATTACCTAGAACAACTTGGCAAGAATGAAGTGAACCATCAGGCTAAAGCCAAATCACTTGACTTGCCTAAGCGGACGAATACGGAGCCTAGTCCTATTTTTAGAACATTATATATATCGAGTCATTTTACACAACCGTTTTTCTTAAAAAAATGTTGTTATTGAGTCATTTACTCATTTACATAACGTGGTACTTACACTTACTCCATAGGTTGATACTAGTGATTACTATTCATAAGTATAAAATTATCATAAAAAATCATAGGTTTTGAATTTAATATAATAATAATTTTGTAAAAATTATATTCGACATGTATCATGACATAAAAACAAAATTAAGATATTAATGAACAAAAATCTACCAACGCATGTTATGGTCAAAATAAAGCATTGTACTAAGAAAGATATCAAATTTGATACCTTTGATTTAACACTACATACACGATTTGATCTTCTGCGAGAGGACACGGAGAATCCGTTGATGGAGGAACCATACCTTTCCTACCAGAGCTAAAAGCTTGACTTATGTCGTGCGAGCGAGAGAGAGAGTGAGAGATGGAAAATGAAGAGACAAAAAGAGGGGTGAAATCAATACATGAAAGAAGACGATGGAAGTAGCAAGTCGGTTAGCTACGTGGTGGTTATTTTATGAATAACTTTATAAAAATGGAATTTATCGGTTATAAAAAAATGTCAAACCGGTTGAAAATATAATAAATTGGATCCACCTACAATTTATCCATTTCAATATTGTATCACTGTAATAGTGAATTCATTATTATTTGGATGTTTTCCTTAGTTAGCAAAACAACTAGTTAAAAGTTTCTACCACGTGATATGTGCGGAATATATTAATATTAAGGGTGTTAAACCGACCGGTCACCTCTCTATCAATTTCCATCCTCTAAAGGACACAATTTTTCTTTTCAATTGGAATCAAATACTTTTTAAAGTAAAATGACAAGTATATATACCCTTAATGAAATTCGATCACGCACGCGCGACATCGCAATTTCAATTTTTGCATCTCAAATCTAAAATTGTGCATCTGGATTCTCTTCATGGGTAATCCGGTTTGTGCCTCGCAAAATCAAAAATTGTGTATCGAGATTTCTTCTGTATTCTAATTTCAAATTGTGCATCGCAAATCAAATGAATGGGCCAAATTGATCGGAATGGACGGCCCGAATGGTTTTTATTTAGAGAGATTTTTAAAAAAAATCAAAAATTACAAAAAACAAAAAATATATTTTGCAACCTTGGATTCTTGGAACCGTGAACCGGATTCAAGATTCACGGTTCTGAACTGAACCATGAAGGTTCACAATTTGAATCTGGTTCCTCTTTTTGCCCTCCAAGAACCGGCGGTTCCAGAACTGTTTGTGCATGTCTATTCATGGGTAATCCGGTTAGTGCATCACAAAATCAAAAATTGTGTATCGAGATTTCTTTTGTATTCTAATTTCAAATTGTGCATCCCAAATCCAAAATTGTGCATCGTTATTTCTTCATGGATAGACATGCACAAACGGTTTAACCGCCTCAGAACCAAAACCAAAGGTTCACTGGTTCAATAAAGGTTAGAGTATTTGGTTATTAGTGAAACAACGATTTTAAACCGTCCAAGTAAATCGTGAACCGCCGGTTTTACGGTTCCAATGGTAAAATTCAAAAAAAAAAAACTGTCAAAATTCAAATAGACGGGCTAGATTGATCGGAATGGACGGCCCGAACCATTTTTATTTAGATAGGTTTTTAAAAAAATTTAAAAAATAAAAAATTACAATATATATATATATCCGTGAACCAGATTCAAGGTTCACGGTTCGAATCTATTCATGGGTAATCCAGTTTGTGCATAGCGGTTTCTAAATTGATGGCTCGCGATTTCAAATCGATGCATCGTGTTTGGATTTCAAACTTGGGGGACGGTCCATTTCACATATTCTACATCAATCCGAATTTTGATCAAATTATGAGGGAAGATTCAAGTTGTGGCTATACCAAGGAAACAACCTATCTCACTCCTCTCTTCCCCAACCCCCCCTAATTTCTGAATTTCAATCTTGTTCTTCAGTTGGAGTGGTTGATCTAGCAATGGCGCATCCGCTACTGTTAGGCAAGACTTGAAAGTGATTAAAACATTTACTGAACTGAGCGGTGGTAGGTGCCTTCGGCATATCACTTTTTAAAGCTTTCTTTTCCCGTTAGTTCTGAAAAGCTCCTCTTGACTTACCCTGAAAGCTGCAAACCTTCTTAGTTATGACATTTTCCATGGAGAACGAAATTAATATACAAAGAAACAGACCAGAAATGGATAAAGACGAGTTCGTTGCTATCAGAAAATGTTGGGTTTGAAAAAGATTGTTATGCATGGGCGCAATTAAGGAACAATTTTATAAAAGTGCTTTTTTCAGGTTAAAAAAAGAACTTAAACTGTTATAAATCTTAAAAGTGGACCGGCCCATAATTTAACTTAGTATTAATGGTCCCAATTTTCGTCCAAAAACAAGCTTAGCCTTATAAGCCAAACATTGCTACATTTGACTTTTTTGTTTAAAACTAAATATGAACCGAGTGGAGATCGAACTTTGAGTAGTCTCGAATCGGTTACCAACTTTTTTGGACTTCATTTATACAATAGTTGTCTGCACTTACTGATTCTGAATTTATTTCAAAACTATTGTGCATTTCTAAACAATTACAGGGTAATTCAAAATCAATCAAAGAGAATA
Organism: Codonopsis lanceolata; assembly: GCA_013146195.2. Classification (NCBI taxonomy): domain Eukaryota; kingdom Viridiplantae; phylum Streptophyta; class Magnoliopsida; order Asterales; family Campanulaceae; genus Codonopsis; species Codonopsis lanceolata. Next base: position 92,079,315 of record CM028384.1, read on the forward strand.
AAGACAGAGATTAGGGCCAACAAACTATATTAATTTTATTAATGTTAACCTTAAACACGTTCTAGGGTTACAATTATATAGAGATACAATACAAAACCCTAAACTGTCTAAACAAGGAAACCCAAAAACAGTTATGCCGCACGGATGCAATTGTCTTGCTCCACGCGATGCGACTGCTTTGCCATCGAGTTTGGACGCATTGCCCTCCTGAGTGTGACCGCATAAACTATTAGCAATTGGGCTTGTGGCCCGATTATTTATTTCCTCTCACATGTACTGTATTTATATTATTAAAGGTGAATTAGTTTTCTAATCCGAAGGGGTTCAGGATTGATTTAACTTAATCTACAAAAATAGGGTTTCTTGTACAATAATATAAATAGGGCAACTAAAGGGATAAAACCCTAAGTTGTATTACACGCCTAAGAAGAACACGTCTTCTTTGGTCGTCCATCTCTCTCTCCTATATTCTATCTCACAAAATACTCCCTCTAGCCAAACCATCGAGAGGCTTGGATATCGGTGTGAACCAGAGGTTGATATTCGTGTTACGTGATATCAATCTGACGAAAGAGACGATTATTGATCGTGACATACGAAGATCGTAGCTCAAGTAGAAAATCTTCCGCTTCGCTCAAGGTTCAAGTTCGCATGAGGTAAATCAAGATTACTTTTAGATAACGAACTTGTGATATATAACTTTCATTGGTATCAGAGCCTATATGCTTGATTGTTCGTTTCGTTATGCCATGAATTGTATGTTTTTGTTTTTGAGTTTGTTTAAATTTTTTACCTATAATAAATAAAGTGGGCTTGATTATTTCATGTTGAAAACGATTTTATTTTTGAGAAAATTTTATATGTCTGAGTTCCCTATAACGAGGCGAACAACATACTAAATTTTCGTTGAAATCCATTGGGTATTTGTCAAAATATCGCAAACCCTAGTTTTGTTGAAAATTGATGTTTTTGAAAGTTTGCATGCTGTTTTGACTTGTTTATATTCTGTAAAACCTTGGTTTTATAGTTTGTACTTGTAGTATTATGTTGAGGGCCTTCCAACGACATATTGTATGTTTAATTTGGACTTAAAATGAACGTTGTACAGTAGAAGTCGGCTCATGGATCACGTTCGTGAAACTCATTTTTTTGGGTTTGAAAAGAGGCGTCCCACGATCCCCACTCTTGGCCTCGGTAAAAGTGCCTTTTGTGGCACTTCTTTGGAGACAACCAGTACACGACTGGAAAGTACTCGAAGAGACTAGTCCAACGCCACCGTCCGTGACCTCATTAGAGTTCTGGAAGGCGACGAGCGTATTACACTCTCCAGCTAGGCGAGTAAGATGGAACACTGAATTTGTCAACGAAGTGGGACCCACTCTTGGCTACCACATCATTTTCCATATCAGCGAAGTGGGACCCACTTTTCTTAAAGCCAGATGATGATATCATTAGCACCATGTCACCTGCCATGTTAGCCCTAAGGGTGACTCAACATTCAGTTAACGATAGTGTCACAATAGTGATGCTCACTTTTGGCAATGGCGCGTGGGGCGCCTTCCGGCCATCGGTTTTTGACACCTCTGGCGAGTGTAAACTAATTTTGGCCTTCTGAGTCTAATGGTGGCCTCTATTTTGATATATTCTGGAAATATTTGTTTTTTATTTTTCAGTGTATAAAAACGTGTTTTTTTATTTATTAAAAATTTAAAAATAATTTTCAGGGGTTGTTTCGTCATTTTGTCACTGTTTGGGACTATTAGGGACTGTTCTACAATTTTTTTTAAATTCTTTGTGAATTGAGGTTAAGACTATAGAAGTCGCCAATGAGAGTATCTACATCCGAGTGGGAGTACAGATACTAATGGGAGTCAGAACTGGAGCGAAGAAGTAAACGTTGAAATATACCTCGTCGTCGATTCACGATCGAAAAAGAATCTTTCCTAACTACTTTTGGTTATTCTAGTGAGCCTATATCGTTCAAAGAAACTTTTTCTTTACCTATAAACAATGAATTGATGATTGTAATGGAAGATGAAATTTCCTGTATGATAAACAATCAAGTTTGGAAGTTAGTTGATTTTTGCAAGGTCGTAAGACTATTGGAAACAAATGAGTTTTCAAAGTCAAACGAAAGGCAGATGGATCAATTGACAAATATAAGGCATTTCTTGCGACGAAAGGCTTTACTCAAAGAGAAAGTTTAGACTATGAGGAGACATTCTCCCCAGTGATGAGATTTTCCTCTGTTTGACTAATCCTAACGATAGTAGCACACATAGACCTAGAACTTTTTCAAATGGATGTTAAAATAGTTTTTATCAATGGAGAACTAGATGAAGTGATCTATATGACTCAACCAGAGAGTTTTGAAGTCAAGGGACAAGAGCGTAAAGTGTGTCGGCTCAAACGTTCCATTTATGGTCTCAAACAGTCATCTAGACAGTGGTATATTCGTTTTCATCAAGTGATAACATGTGAGTTCCCCGTTTTTAAACCGGTCTTCCACTACTGAAAAAGCGGGAGGTTTCTAAAAACCTTTTAAGCGCGTGGAATACGTCTAGCCTCAATTATGGACTCAAAATATGTATAACAGAGTCACCATCTCTATTTTAAGGAGTAAACATACAAAAACCAAAAATACCAAATTGCATGGGTTCGGGGGCTAAGTTACGAATTAGGAAAGGGTTATGCACTCAACTCGCCCTTTCGGTCTCACATTGGGTTTGTCAATATGCTCATTTTATTTTATACACTTTGGCTCGGAACTAAACATTTGTATGTATAAAAAAAATAAAGAGAAATTACTTTATATTTATTAAAGAAAAGAACACAAAATTACAATTGAAATAATAAAACTTAGAGAATAATTATAACATTTTTATAAGCTATTTTAAGAATAAAATAGTTATGCTAGTACAAACTTTATTTATATTTACATGCACAAGCAGAAAAAAAACTTATTAAATAATAAGAAATATAGTTATTTCTATATTTAAAATATGTGCAGAAAGAAACTAATTAAACTGACTGAGATTATAATTACTTTACATTAAAGTAAAGACAGAAAAATAAACTAATTAAAATAAAAGAAAAATATAAATATTATTACATTTAAAGAAAAGACATAAAAGAAACTAATTAAACAGAAATGAAATATGACTATTATTACATTAAAAGTAAGAATATAAAAGAAACTAATTTAAACGGAAGAAAATGTAACTATTTTCTATATTAAAGTAAAAACATAAAATAAACTAATTTATTAATAAGAAAATATAACTAATTTTATATTAAAGTAAAGACATAAATGAAACTTAGATATGTATATTTAAGTTATAGATTATAATAAATAATTACAGGGAAAAAACTTATCTCTCAGAACGTGAGTGTCTGAACCCGGTATGCCTAGGCTTAAGTCCACTAGGCGGTCTACATGTGCTTCTCATGTCCTTCCGAGAAAGGAAGTCTTTTTTCTTTGTAGTTGTTGTTGAATTTCGGGTAGCGTGACTGCTTCTTTTGGTTGTTTTTGCCTCAGGATCCAGGCAGTACAACTGATTGCTTTTGCTTGATTGTTGTTGTCGTCGAGTTTGAAATCGGACAAAGCAACTTCTTGCTTCGGCTGTATTTGACGTCTGGATTCGGGCAGAGTAACTGTTCCTTTTGGGTTTATGGAACCGGTGAAATATGACGGAAACCTAGCAGGGTAACTAGGGTTCACTTTGGCCGGAGAGTTTATGTGTTTAAGGCAAGATTTGGCAGCCTAACGGAGCTTCGAGGTTAGAGGGGAAATAACCTTGGCTTTCTCTCAGGAGAACTTTCACAGACTGCATGATGAAACTATGTTTTGTCTGATGCCGAGAGCCTTTATTTATAGGCTGAAATCCGGACTTCCTTCGTAATTAAGCATCATTAGTCGTGCCTTAATTGTTTGTACTGCGTGCTGAGATAATTGCACTAAAAGCCAACTGCACCAGTGATTTGAGCATTATGGGCGCAGCCGAGGGGCTTTTTAAGCGCACCCTATAGGCTAGGGGTGCGGCGTCCAGGAGGGATGTAGGCAGCGCACTGCCTCTTTTCTTTTCTATTTTTGGCACTTTGGCCCCCTCCAATTTACTATTTATATATTCTTCTTTTCTTTTATATTTTCAACCATGTAACTTGACATTTGTTAGTCCTTTTAATAGGTCTTGATATTTTATGGCATGTCATATAACAGGGGTACGAAATTGGGGTGTCTACATAACCTCAATTGGCTTTGTGATGATTAAGGAAGACCACTGTGTCTATGTTAAACGATCAAAGAATTTTGGCCGAAGAGAGATTGGATCAGAGATGCTCTGATACCATGTTAAACGATGTATTGTGAAATTGATTAAGGAGAAGAGAGGAAGCATTTCTTCATTGAAAGGAATTTTGCTAATACAGTACTTAAAAGCATCATCTGAACACCCTACTCTATCTAGCTTATATCTCACGAATACAGAAGAGAGAGAATGAGGACGCACCTCATGTTTTGCATCTCAACTAACTAACTACCAGACTTAACCTCCAACTTTATTCTCCTTACACTCAACACCCTTACAATATTAGTTACTTTGTCTCAGAGTCCTTAACTTCAACAGTTTCCAATGGTTCTCTTTAGATTCTCTCTCCTCCCTGGTTTGGTTAAGTGGATTGTCCTCTATGACAACTTATATGATTTCCTATATCCAATGGTTTTCTGTAACAACCTTCAGTTCATAACTATAATAAGAACAGATGCTAAGTTGTAAGCAATCATACTATTCCCAAACCCTTGGTGCCTAATCATCTGGGAATATAGCTCAAGTCTATGGTAACTCTTCATAATGTGTATAGGTCTCATTGTCTCCCAATTCGTTTGTTTAAATCATTTGTCCTGATATGCCCGGTGGTATCTCTTAGAGATTCAGTCCATCACTTTACCCAAGATGGTTCAATTGTATGTATTCATTTAGTTGTCAATCATGTTAAAGATATAGACCCAAGAGGTACACAACTCATGTAAGCCCAATTGGCCCATTCACGTTGTTAGTCCAATAGATCCTTTTAATTTAGATATAAATATCTCTTGTAATAGTGTTTAGAATTCAATTTCATTAATCAAAATACAGTTAGTTTCTCTCCCTCACTTCCGGCCACCACCGTTAATGGTGGTGGTCCGGTAACCTTCTTCAACCCTCATCATTCACCAAACTTGACAAATCCATTGGTAGCGAATCATCTGGGATAGAACCAAAGTCCACGACTGGTTCAAGCAACAGGGTGATCCGCTCACTAATCAAACTCGCCAACTGTCAGCATAACAGAGGCAGGCATTTTACTTTGTGGCAAAGGGGGACTGCACCAGGCACCACAAGAGCAGCAGCAAGTTGGGCAAGGGAGGTTGATCATATGCGTGTACCATGCAAGCACTCCCAAGGAGCATGAAGGGTTGTAGGATACAATTCAAGCCGAGCACCAACTACTAGGTAGGTAAGGAAATTCATGAACTAGTGATGGGGACGTTAAGGGATTTGGTGGAGAATGTCATGCTGACAAGAGATTGGGGTGTATGGTTGTCCTGGTAATGTGGTGTTTGTGTAAGGATGTATTTCTAGGTTGAAGTTTCTTTGTCCATGGTGGTTATCAGATATACAAAGTACATAGTGATTCTTGGTTATACTTAACGTCCTCCATCAATGGGTTCAGATATAGTTCGAGTTAATCCTTATCAAATATTTGGTAACTGAGTGTGTGCATAGTTAATGTGCTTCTGATTGTTTTGAATTTGAAAGTGATTTGATGGCTTATGTTCTTGTAGATAAGTTTCCCAGTCTTGTAGTGTTGCCCTTCCCTAACATCTTTTATAGGTCTTTTTTTGTTCTTTTCTTTATGGCTGATCCCACTGCATCCACTGATCATTTTGGATTGCAAATTACATATGTGAATATAAGTCAGAGTAATTACTTCACTTGCATATTGGCAATTAGCTTGCACAATATACTTGTACCTTTGATGGAAAAAAAACTATTACTGCAATCTAAACTGGAACAAAAAATTAGAAAATGAAGAGAAAGAAGACAAGGGGACACAGAAAAATGCATTTACCTCAACAAGTGCAGACTCCTCAACAAATCCCGAATGTGGGTTAATGGCTTGATCATATCCACAGCAATTTCATCGGCACATTACGATCCCTCTTTCGTGAACTCGATAGCCCTGTATGCTGAAAGGACCCGACCTGGGTCTTCTTACGTGGTGCGACCACGTGGCTTCCAGTTAGACTTGGGCAGGTCCCACTATGATCGAGGACCATCAAACTAGCCGATCATCATCGACGACCATCGACTAATCGACCTTTATCCTCGGTAATCATCAACGACCCCTCCGAACATATAGGCAATACCCGATCACTCGGGCGAGGACTATTCATGCTCGACCGACAAACCTCCCCTGATGTGATGGACCTGACCTATGGCCTGTACCTAGCCACCAGATGTCATCTCCACAAGAGGCGAGCAAGCCATGCAAGCCGTTGTAGCCTAGCGGCTCATCAACCGCCTACAATTGACACATCACACGCTCTCTGTCAACCATTCAGGAACTGCCAGCAAGCCGACCAGGGAACAATTCCCCCCATCAGGGACCCCCATTCTAATCATGACCTCAAATCTAAACTACTATAAAAGGAAGTATTTTCCCTTGAAGAAAATGTATGATTTACTTTGCATCCTAAGACTTACAAGAGCATTTGCACACATTAGACACCTAAAAGATTATTACCAAACACCTACTGGAAGCTTAAGGGAACGCTAGCTCCGGCACATACATAACTCCCTGATTATTGACTCTCACACCGGAGGGTTGTAGCTGGGAAACCCCCAGCACCCTAACGGTAGTCTTCTTTCAGGTAACCATCGATCAAAGAGCAAGCACAAAGCCCATATATCCTATCAACTTTGGTACCTCCGGTACCCACATACACCGACGTGAACATCAACCGAGAGACATCAGCTCGGGTCCATTACGTGGACTACCAGCTTAGTCACCCCATCTTTTGGCGTGATCATATGTATTGAACCGGAATGAAGCACATTTCGAACAGCGGCAACGCCCCTGCAGTTTCCAGAGTTTTTCTTTAAAATCCTCTTTCTGGGACCAGCAATTTGGATTTCCTTGGAATCGAATGCCTCCGTTTGGTTAGGGTTACCATTAGTGGCTGCTTCTTTATCATATTTTGGGCACCGCACAGTGCAATCTTTGTGTGATTTTGTAGGTGTATTATTATCATGGACAGGGTTGTGGAGGATGAAGACGTTGAGCTTCGACTTGCTGCGAGAGCAGATACCCATGAATGGGATGGATTGTGGCGATGGCTTCTTTCGATTTCTGGATCGAAGGTCTGCATCCATGGCTTTCGACTCCGTCTGGGTTTTGAGTACTGAATGAGATATAGTGTGTGGAGGAAGTTGGCAGGAGAGAGTCAAACAGAGGTGTGCAATGATTGGACAGCATAAAAAAATCAAGTGAAACCAGAAAAGGAGAATGCTTGTTTGGTAACCATTTCATTTCTAATATTTTTGTTTTTATTTCTAATTTTTTGTGAAAAATAGAAATAGATACATTTGACAATCATTTATATTTTTGATAAACTAGAAACGTTTCTTATTTTCTCCCAAAATTTAGAAATGAAAAAAAAAATCGTTTCTTTTTTAAGAGAAATGATTTTTTTTCGAAACTTGGAAAAGTCAAGATCGGTCAACTTAAATGACGTCGAGCCTTCGAACTTTGAATGAAAATTTTCAACCCAAATTATATATATGTGTGTGTGTGTGTATGCGTGTGTGTGTGTGTGTGTATTAGATCTGACAATTACAACCCTAAACTCGTTAACCCACCCAACCCAACATGAAAAATCACATAACCCAAATTTTTGGGTTGCATGTGTAACCCATTTTGACCCAAAAATATTAACCGGGCGGGTTAAAGTGGGTCGCGTCTATTACCCATTTTGACATGATAGCTTGTACTCTATAAAATTTTGAATTTTTGGAAGAAAATCTGGATTAAGACGAGTCGTCCCGTTCTAACCTATCACTCGTTTAACTCAATCCATCTCAACTCGTTTGATATTCGGGTTCTAATGGGTTTTGACCCGTCACCTGTTCCAACGTGACCCAACGGATGAGGAGCTACTTATCCACATTTTTTAAAATAAAAGATGAAATCATGTGAAATATTATTCTACCCGTTTCAATTAGATATAATATACTATTATGGAAGTTGTAATACGTTAATTTTTTTAAAAAATAATACTCTCTCCATCCCTAAATTATCGTCCTTCTTTCCTTTTTCGTCCGTCCCAAAATAATTGTCTAGTTTGAAACTTACCTTTTTAGAATATCACTTTTACCACTTTACCCTTACTTTTTCACTCTACTTTAATTATGAGTCACATACACATGAGCTTTAAATGAAACTACACATTAAACCAATATAAATAATCAAGTCAATTACTTGTTCTTAAACTGTGTGTCGGGTCAACTAGACGATTATTTAGGGACGGAAGGAGTATAACTTTGTGAAAGGAAATAAAACTATTTATCAAAAATGATTAACTTTTGTTTTTTTTCATAATAGAAATAGAAATAGCTATCAAATGTGTTTTTGTTTCTTGTTCAAAATAAAAAACGATTAAGCTCCGTTTGTTTTACAAAAAAATGATTTCTGAAAAATAAAAGAAAATTATTTACAAATGTTTGATAATTTTTTTGAAAATATGTCGAAAAACATTTCAGATGTTTGACAAACGCACAAAAAATGTTATGGATAACAATATATGAATAAATACAAAAAGTATATTTTAATAATAATACTCATATTGAATATAAAATAATGTGGAACTTTAAGTAATTTTTATTTATTAACCATCTATTTATTATTAGTGGCATTAAATTAGTAAGGACAATATTTTTTCAATCTCACAAATACAAATAAAAAAATTGATATGAAAAAACGTTTTTTTTTTAAATAGATAATGTTTAGGACGTTCCTAAATAATATAGTTGACACTAATTTTAAAGCGTAGTGATTATTTATTAAAATTATAATTTACAAAAAGTTTGGACAAACTTTTTTTATATTTCTAAACAATTTATTTGTTAAGTGAAATATTGTGCATATATGTAAATATATGTAATTGGGGAAAGGAGCAAAGAATGATTAAATAATTATTTGGTCTCTGAACTATCCACAATCTATGCGTTTGGTCCTTGTATTTTTTTTTTTTTTTGAAATGTGTTTGGTCCTTAAAGTAGGTTTTTACTAAGAGATTACCCACTCACGAGGTTAACGTTAGTTTTGTAGTCAAATTTTTTATAAAATTCCAAATTTACCCTTAGTAATGTTAGTGTTTCAAAATTAAAAAGAAAGAAAAAAGAAAAAGGGAATCGGTCCAAATTCTCTCCACAAACCCACACTTTTAGTTCTACACATTCCTTCCCCATTCTCTCCCAAGCTCTCATCGTCTACATCCCCTTCTGCTCCGGCCATCTCCATCTCCGATCACAACTCCGATCAGTACAAAAAGAAGAAGAAGAAGACGAATACTACGAGGACGCTGAAGAACCCAAACCTACTCTAGCCCAAATTCTAGACGACCTCAACTACAAATTGAATCCCTAAAGCTCAAATACTCTTTCCCAACCGCTAATTTGAGCAACGCCATCAAGCTTTACCTCCACGTCGACGGCAACACTCTCAAAGCCAAATGGATCGTCTCCGACAAACTCACTTCCTACAAATTCGTGAAATCCACCAAACTTGATGTGGACGACGACGATGACGATGACGATGATGATGAATTGAGAGGCGATGATGATGAATTAAGAGGCGATGGATTTTGGATTTTGAAAGTGGGTTCCAAAATTCGAGCTAGGGTTTTAACTGATTTCAATTGAAAATGTTCGGGGATCAATACCGCGTTGACTTCGTTGACCGTAGAGTTTGGGGTTGTCATAGGAATTGGTACGGTTACGGCCACAGTGCATGTGTCGCTCGCAGTATCTGAAGTCAGGGTGGGCTTCCTTGGAGCATCTTCATTTCTTTCCATCACCTTCCTCTGGTTCTGTGTCTATTTAATTGGATTTTGAAACAGGGAGAATTGTTACGATGGACTTGATATTACGATGGGGCTGATATTACGACGAGGGATATCACGAATGATACTAAGGGGTCGCAATTGGATCCATCCGAGTCAACGTTTTTGGGGTTGGATGATAATAGGTTGTGCCGAAACAGGAGGTGGTTTGGAGAGAATGGAGATCAAATTAGGGGCAGGGTTTTCAACCATTAACATTACTTACTAAGGGTAAATTTGGAATTTCAAAAAAACATTCCGGCAAAACTAATGGTAACCCATGAAGGGGTAATCTCTTAGTAAAAACCTACCTTAAGGACCAAACACATTTCAAAAAAAATACAAAGACCAAACACATAGTTTTGGGATAGTTCAAGGACCAAATAATTATTTAATCCAACAAAAAATGCTCAAACATTTGAAAAATGACTTACAAAAACATGAAAACGTTTTCTAAAAATCGACTCTAAAAAGCTATTAAATCAACTACATTTTCTTAAAGTTACCAAACATATAAAAACATTTTCTAAAAGTCATTTTTCGTAAAACAAACAAAACCTTAGTATCTTGAATATTTTTATTGTTATTAATTTTTTGTAGTAATTGAAATAAAAAAAATGAGAATGTCTACCTAGTACACCACGTAAACAAGTCACATATTCCTACGAACCATTAAATAATTCCTCTAAAACAAAAAATAAAGTCACTAAAAAAATCTATATGAATAATTAGAATAACTTGAAAAAGGAGTACTAAGTTGTTTTAATTATCACAAAACACTTCATCATGTATCTGGAGAGGTGTGGCAACTGGCAAGTGGCAACTGGCAACTAAAGCTGGAAATCGAAAGAGGAATATAACTTGCGAGTTCTTTCAATCTACTAGGCAAGGCCTATAATCTCTTCATAATGTACTTGTTTAGCTATCAATGTGACATTTATAATCTGAAATCAATTACATGCCTCCTTCCTATCTTCAACAAATGGAATTTAAGAAACAGAGAGCCTAAGAAAGTTTACAGATACATCAGATGCAGCGAAGAGCCGAGCCACGCCTTTCAATAGATGATAGTGAACTCTGCCCCCACATGACGCCTTACAAACCATTCACAAACATTCCAAACCAGTATATTCTGCTATTTCATTCTTTGCCACTATTTTCCAGGTTAGCGGGCCTTAGCAATAACCTTTTCTTCCACATTACTGGCAAATGACACCCTTCGCCGCTGCAAGGCCTGCTAGGTGACAATAATGAACTCATTACAATGCATTCTGAAGTGTGCAATCAATCCTTAAATCAGATGAAAACAACAACATGATAATGTTAATATTCAAGGTTTACAGATTATAATCGCTCAGGCCTTGCATGAAAATCACCGTTATGATCAAATGTACTCCTTCCGTGAAATGTTATGGATCATGTAAATATAATTTTTAAAAGTTGACTCTTAATGTGAAACGTCCCAAAGTAGTATGGTGGACTCTTTGACCGGAACGGAGGGAGTAACTTTTAGCTTAATTTAGAAAGTATACCCTTTTCTTCTTTCCTTCTTTGGTTGTTTGAAGTAGTAGTTTGGGGAAGACGGGGGGTTCCCAAATGGGAAAGGAGTTTCTTTCCTATATGGGCCTGAACAGATGATACTGAAATATGTGCAAGCACTTACTGTTCTTCTGCAGTGAATGCTGAGATCCTCGTTCATTTGCGCAATCCGCTTTTTTGCTAGTTCTTCTGTTTGCAGAGCTTTCCTACATGCTGCTTTCACCTGAAGCTTGATTAGAAACCAATGTTAGGTATAGCACTGGTAAACAGTATAAAGTGTCTTTTTCATGAAATTTATTATTATTTTTCGTGAATTCCAGGTTATATGTAAAGGTAAGGTTCCATTGGAGCCAAGTTATTAAAAGTTTTAGCTCTTCCAGGGACAAAATGAGGAGTATCCTACTCAAAGAATAACTAAATTAAGAACTATGTTAAAATTACCGAATGCTAAACAGCTGTAAGCAGCAGCACAGAGAAAAGGTGCATTTTGGGAGGGGGAGGAGAAGAAGATGAAGATAAGGCTAGCTTCTCAATGGATCGTCAAAGCCCTTGGGCCTAGAGTACTTCTGCTCTACAGTCTACACTCAGTTCAATTCAATATACCAACTCTGATCTCACATTCAAAGCATTATCTCAAGGGAAATGCAAAGTGCAAAATACATATTCGTATTTTGTAATAAAGAATATCATAGAACTCAAAGATTCACTTGTTGCTACAATAAATATGCAAGAGGACTCAGTTTCGAGCCCTTGTGAGCCCTTGTGTATGCAAAAAACTCCTTAGGAGAGATCCCCGCTCATAGTGCAGAGTTAGTCTTGGGCTCAGGCCTCGAATACTTTGGGAAACCAATATATATATATGTGTGTGTGTGTGTGTGTGTGCAATATTTTTGTCAATTTTCAATTCTGCAGTGTACCAAAATACATCCATGCTACAAACTTAGAAGGCACAAATGATCCTAGTCGTGCATGACTACAGGCTGCCAACTCTCCAAAACAACCAATGGCGAAGCCACCTTATTGTCTAAAAGGGGCCATGGCCCCTGCGGCCTCTTAAAATAATAATACTACTGCAATGTACGAGTTATTGAGTTTGGTTATTTTTCAAAAAAAATTATACTGTGCCCCCCCCCAGAATTTTCAAAGTTAAAAGTTATATATAATTTCATTGTTCCATGCTTGGTTAAAGAAAATAAAAGTAGACTTAGTTGAATATTAATCAGGTTGCTAGCTACTGTATATTAGTGTAGAGAAGTATAATAAATAAATTAGCTGTGAAAATCGTTAATCAATTAAAATAATATTATTTGAGTATATATCCTCTGCAAAGACAAAATCGAAGCCACTGATAACAGCCATACACAAAATCTTGCACTAAACTCATTGGTAACTTTTCTGGTATCTCACTAAATAGCAGTCAGGAGGTGAGAAGAAATACTACATTACACATCAAAATACTTCACTATTGTTTAGTCAATTAACCCTCTTACTGACTAGAAAACATCACCATTCACCAATTCCTGAATAAGGAGCTTCCATTTACAGTTGTCCACTACCCTTTAGGGCCAGGTTAGAAATCTAAATCATGAGACCTACTTCCGGTGCATATAACTTACATGGACAACCCCTAAACCTCTCCGATCATAGTCCCTTAGAATTTCGGACAACCAGTAATCCAGTGTGTTATTTACTTAAACTTCATAGATCTTCTACTGATTTGTTCCTCTAGTCCCCAGTTTTAGTTTGAATCTAGAACTATTAAAAATAATGTTATCAGTTACCTAGTAAATATAACTATTCTTTATCTGATGTTTACACTCTTTGGGATGCATGGCTCATTGTTTTGCTAATGAACGGTTATTGCAGTGAACAGCACTACAATATAGCATGTTGAAGCATGAAAATACATGTTATGCTGCACCCTGGAGGGTCAGACTGCTGGTGTATTGTGACGACACATTTATTTGCACTTTCAGAAATGGAAACAACAGACAAATAATGTCAAGCAATTTTCTGAATTAGGATACACAACATACAGTACATCAATAGCATCCTAAAGATAAATATAAAGAACAAAAGCACAGTTGGAAGTGATGATAGGAGAACAGAATTCGTAGAACAAAATGAACTGCACACAACTGTAAAACTCTGCATTGTCGGATACCTGATTTTCCTGGACAACAGTGGCATGATTGGCATCAACAACAGTTTCTTTAAGTATATTCCTTAGACAAGTTAGTTCCGTGATTAACTCCACAGCAACTTCTTCAGCATCTAGCATTTGATCTCTTGAAAATTCGAAGGCCCTCTCTGCATGGAGTCGAAAAGAAGCACACTTCAGACAACTGCAGAGCCCTCTGCAACCCCGTGGATTTCTCTTAAGAATTCCCTTTTTTGGACCATCAACATGAACTCCTGAAGGATCAAATCCTTCAATTGAAGACAAGTTCTGATTCCTATTAAGAGTAATTGGATTTCTTTCAACTATTCTAGTCTTGATCCCTATGCAATCATCTTCGGCATCAAGTAAGAAATTCCCTGAGATTCCAGAGGCACATTCTCTGGGCATATTTTCACGGTCGGCAGTAGAGAACATTGAAGACAAAGAATTTGCTTCATAACCATGACTCGGATTATTAGCCATAGGTTCTTGTTCCAACTTTCTGGGGCTATCTTGAATAAAATGCTCGAATAGTAATTTAACTTCCAGTTGTGTATCTGGTGGAATGTGAGGTTCAGTAGTGTTTGTAAATATTACCACACTTGGCTCCTTGATATGAGATGAGTCATCACTGGCTTTAAATGAAGGTGTAGGACTACTAGGCTTTTCATCTCGATTATCCTGTTTCCCAGCATCCCTTACTGTTTCAGATTTACCACCAGGATTGTCATGATTTGAAGAATCCTGCATTTGTGGCTGTGGCTTTTGCCCAAAATCCTTTACATCTTTTGGACATAGATCAACTTTTAAGGAACCTATAAGAAAAAAACATGGGAATATATCAGTTGCAAGCCTTTAACCCTGACACTCAAGCAACTTTCAGTATGTTAACTTCTTTTGAGTAAAGCGAATTTACATGAATCATCGTTTGCAGTATCCATCAGAAATGGCAGCAGTCTCCGATAAGCTGACTGAGCTTGGAGTCTTTAGCAGCTTCATTCTGACACATGGGTTAAGAACCTAAAGCATAATCATAATATGGAACCAGGTTAGCAGCAGAACACCCATTTAATATTTCAATTCATAAACTGCATTATATCATACTGCTAATGAACCAAAAAAAAGAAGCTAATGCTCTTCTTAAAATTCAATGCTTCGAAAATATTACCCGTTTAGATTTCAAGATGGAATCATTTCTTTGTTCCTCCAAATTTCCAACAATTCCACTACTGTTTCTAATCATAGTTGATGGATTTCCCTTAAGCATAACATTCCCTCCTTTCCTTGCCAAGCTATCATCCACTTGAACTTTACTGAAGATATCTGCATCCGGTGGCGTCATATGAACACATTCTTCCTTCAAACTACTCAGCCCTGAGTTGTCACATCGCTCCTCCACATTAGAAAAGTTCCTGCACTCTTGGGTTGGAGAAAAATAAGAGTTTACTTGGTTTTTGTTCTGAAATTTGCATGTACCGGTGGTGTCAAATCCTCCATACTCTGCTACTGGCTTTCTATCATCAGATTGTGCACCAGTCTCCTGACCTTTACCAGCAATCCTAAGGTCCCTGGTCACTGATGATTTAGGGACCAAACCAACTAAATTCTGAGCATGGCAAGGAAGTGTCAGATCAACAATCTCTATCTCTGAAACACCTGAAAAGGGTAAAAATGCAGTTACAACATAAGTTATAAGAGACACATGGCAGTAAAAAACTGTGGTAATGTCTTTCTATTTTCAAGAATAAAAACAAATAATTAGTAAGAGCAGTAGAGTTACATGATTTATCCTGGTTGATATCCATCAGGTACGGTAACAATCTATTGTAGCTGAATGAGCTTGGAGTTTTGTATACCTTCCTTCGGACATCGGTAATTAAGATCCTATCACATAATTCTCATGTAAGAATTAGATACACACCCCACAAAATCTTGATAAGCTACATCAAACTATGCAAAGGAAAAGCTTTTCTATAGTGTCCTCAAGTAAATAGACAAAAAGTTAATGCTATAGTTCGGTTAGCAAGAACTGATAATGCTTTTCATATCAATTGAGCTACTATGGAATGAGAATTATACTAAAACGGTGTGAAAGGAACCATCACTCCTGCTTACCTAACAAACACTTAAAATATATGATATTTGTAATTTCTTACCACTTGGCCCTTGCAAATGGAATCATCTTTTCTATCAACATCATCTTTGCCCATATCACTATCAGCTTCGAGTTCTACTTGTGTCATCTGAACGCATCCTCCAGGCACATTGGTTGCCAATCCATCCTGATCAGAATAATGTGGTGCTAAAGGAGCATCATCGTGACTAAAAGAAGAAGCCCCAATAATTTCAAAATTAGGGTTTGAACTCTTCGGAACAGAGAACCCCTCATCCTTTTCAACGAGGCTCTCAACAATTGAAGACGAATTAGGGCTTTTGAGATCGATTTCCAAGTCGATTTCGTCAATACCTCCACAGTCTTGGCTACTGGAAGCAGGGGAGAAAACCCTTCTGGCGCGAAGGTCCTTGACGGAGCTGTGAGGCGTATCATCAATAAAGGAAGAATCTGAATGTGAATTAGGTTTTGCGTTGAGCAATTGGGCGCAATGATGCCGTCGGATGTCATCGGAACGAGCACGGCCGGAACGATTTGGATGGAGGTAGTAGACCTGAGACTTGCTGCGGGTTAAGATACCCTCGAACGGGTTGGAATTAAATTGCTGCTTCCGTTTTCGGGTGCGAAGCTTTGTCTCCATGGCTCACGAGTCTCTGCTTGATTCTGTCTGTGCCTGTAGAATTAGGGTTATCTAATTTTCAGAAAGAGAGTTTGTTGGGAGTGGGAAGGCGCAGTATTTGAGGGGAGGGGGATTGATGATTGGCGGGAGTGAAATAGCGAATGAAGAAAGTTAAGTGTATTGATGTTTCTTGGCGGGAATTTTTGTGGAGGGAAGCGTTTTGGTGGGATACGCGTAGTATTTATACTTCGTTCCACGTAACAACTCAAAAAGTTTAATAAAGGGTTAATACACTTTTGGTACCCTTACTTTACCAACTTTTTACTTTTGGTACCATTTGTAGTGTTCATTTTAAAAGTTTGTAAGTTTTATCAATTTTCGTACTTTTCGTTACATTGCTATTAAGGGCAAACGGAGGACCTGTTGTTGTAGGTTTGAAAGGGTTGGCCCACCCGATGCATAAATAGCCTTACAAGTTACACCTTATATTCATACTCGCAACCAAACACCATTTCGTCGTCGCCATTGGCACCAAATACTCGCAGTTGTTTAGCAACAACGGTCCAGCAATCCCCACCGGAATTTGCACGTAACCGACCGTCATCTCACAACATTGCCCTAATTAAATCAACGCATAATCGAATCCGTCCAACGGTAAACCAACCAACGACTTCTCAATTTTCCTCTACAAAGCCTCCCGACGAATTACAGCCGCCCAGTGGCAGTCCCTGAGCTTCGATTCGAGTGAGTGCGACGGAATTTTACCAGGACAACTGATTTCACGATTTCCTCGTCTGATGCCGATGACATCACCGTCAGTGGCAGCTGCTGCTGATCCATGGTCTTTGAGAAATTTAAGGAAAAGTTAGTTTTGGAGGTGCCAGCGTCGTCCACGTCAGTGTCAATGTCCTAAGGGTCGTGAGAGGCACGTGCGATGAAAGATTGGACGAAATCGATGCCTAAAAAGCCCAACATGTAAATGAAGGAAGCGATTAGTGAGACAATGACGACGAGCTAGAAGAGGGGTGGAGGAGTGGATCTTATCGCGCCACGGTGGAGGAGGGAGTAAGCGAATGAGAAGAAGATAGTTAATAAAATGTCGTTTGTTAAGTATAGAGAAAGGGGGAGAGCATCGGATGCTTTCGGAATTGGTGACGTGGAGCGATTATTGACAGTAACTATGGTAGTGGACTAGGACCAGTTTTGTTTGGTGGTCGTGGTTGGGGTGGAAGGAAGGTCGCCGGCGGGAGGGAAATAATAAAGATAGAGAGAAGAAAAATTACTTGGGGGCGGAGGAGCAGTGGTTTTCAGGAAAATGGGAGGGTATGGGAGTAGTTGGTGAGGACTGGGAAGGAGGATGTGTTGGCATAAGGTGTACTGTGCTTGCATGACATCAGATATTAGAACACCTCAATTTTAACCGGATAAATCAGTTAACAAATTTTCTAACCTACAACAGGAGGTAAATCGTTAGTTTTCGTTAGAAAATTAATGGAAAGTACGAAAATTGATAAAACTTACAAACTTTTAGGATGAACTTTGATTGACTAAGTACAAAGGGTAGCAAAAGTAAAAATTGGTAAAGTTAGGGTACCAAAAGTGATATTAGCCCTTCAATAAATAAATGATAGACAAGTGTTATTCGAAATTGAGTTAATTACAAAAAAAACTTGTACTATTTCACAAATTTCAAATTAAACCTTCTTATATATTAAACCTCCACATATTATTGGAATTTTAGTTTAAATCTTATGTCTATTGTGCCAAAAATCATAACGCAAGTCTAACAAGACATCCTACAGCAGGAATTGCAGCCTTATTTAGCATCACTTTTCTAGTAAATAATTGCAAAAACAAACATTGCACTAGGGATCAAATTTCAAATTAAACTTGTTTATATATCTCTTTCATCCTTAAAATTATACCTATTTAATTATATACCCATTTTATTTCATTTTAAAAATATATCCTCTCTAATTACTTTTTCCTTTAACATTGAAAAATTATTTATATGTTCTTTTAATTTGTATCTTTAGCAAAAAAGATATGCATAAACATGAAAAGTTAAAATTATTTTAGCATTTTTTTCGATTACTCCAAGGGTGGAGCTATACACACCCCCACTTTCTACTCTGTGCACCTCATTTCATGCATTGAGATATTGTACCTTATGTTGTACATTGCTGAAAATGGGGTGTGAAAAGTAGAAGTGTGGTGTGTATAGCCTCACCCTTGCTTCAATTAATACCCAAAAAAATGAAGTACATTGTTTTAAAAATGAATGAACTACAACTAAAACTCAAGATCTATATTGTAAAGAGTAAACTAACTTAATTTTCCATCAAAATAACATAGGGTTAGAAGAAGACCATCACATGTTGAATCACTTATTGATTTATGTACCAAGTCAACTATCCACGTGCCCCGTTGAGTGGTGAGATGGATGGATGATCTGGCCGAAGGACTTTTGACCTGCTAAAATGAAAAATGTTGTTAAGGAGTCGGGGTTTGCCCGACTCAAATACTACAGCGTGAGAATAAATATCCTAGTGGTAATAAAAACTAAGGACGGTGGTAGCTAGAGCAATTACAACAATGTAGTAAATGTGATAAGTGTGTGTGTGTGTGTGTGTATCATGGAGAAATAAATGAAGAGGAATGTCCCATGTTTGTACATGGGAATGTGAGATGTGGTGGCATGTGATTGGCCATTGTATAGGATAAAAGAGCCTTTTTTGACACTTTAGTCGGTTGCTATGATTTACATGTCGTTATTTAATGTCTGAGTGTTTAGGTTGAAGGAGACGCGTTACAGGTTTATAAGATGGTAAGGCTTTTTGATAATTTATGCTTTGATTTATATTGAGAATTTGCGGAAAGTAGTATATTTCAATGTGCCTTGAGATTACAAAAGAGGGGGGATTATATAGGGAACACATATTTAATTGGAAACCTAAAAGGAGACATAATCCTTTTAGGTAAAGGAAATAAAGCTAATAACATAATTAACTAACAATATAGTTCTACTAACTATCCTCCTAGTTTCTTATTATTGTTGCTAAGTCCCATGAGTTTGGTAGTTGGTATCGAAGGTTTAACTGTAGGCTTGACAGCATCATTAACAGATTTATCTTGACAATCTTGACAATTCTCATCATCCCCATGCAAGCTGAGGGTGGAGAACAAATTCATAACCCTTGACTTGGATAGTAAGCGAAAGAATTCGGCTGAGGAAATAGCTTTGGTGAAGAGATCAGATGGCTGTTCTGAAGAAAGGATGAATGGGGTAGATACGTGACCTTTGAGAAACATTTATCTGACCACGTGGAAATCAATGTCAATGTGTTTAGTTCATTCATGAAAGACTAGGTTTGGCAGCTATGTGTTAATTAGATTTGTTGTCACATTGCAGTAGAACGGGGAGAGATGGTGTGATATGAAAGTCAATGAGCAAGGCAAGAAGCCATTTGATCTCACAACAGGTATTAGCCATGAATCTGTATTCTGCTTCTGTAGATGATCTACTCACAGTAGATTGCTTCTTGCATCTCTATGAAATCAATGATACTCCCAAAAAAAACACAATATCCAGAGATGGATCTTCTGGTGATAGGGTAGGAAACCCAATCAGAATCACAATAAGCTTCCAAGGAGGGAGAACTAGCAACAGGGAATAAAATTCCTTGTCTAGGATTTCCTTTTAGATATTTCACAAGCCTTAAAGCTGCCTGCCAATGATCTATGGTTGGAGAGGCCATGAATTGGCTGAGAACTTGAACTCCATAAGCAATATTTGGTCTTGAAATAGTGAGATGGATAAATCTTCTAATAAGTCTTATATAGGGAGCTGCAATGACTAGTGGGAGGCTAGAGCTGGATGCAAGTTTATGATTGACTTTAATAGGGGTTAGAACAGGTTTAGCATTTTGCAATTTAGTGTTATTGATGATATCAATGATATATTTTATTTAATGGATACATAGGGCAGAACTGTTTCTTGCAATTCCCAAACCAAGAAAGTACTTTAATGGCCCAAAATCCTTGACTGAGAATTGGGATTGCAAATATTGTTGAGCTTTTGAGACCAAAACAAGATTAGAACCTGTGATGATTAGATCATCAACATAGACAATAATAGCCACAAAACCTATAGGAGTGTGCCAGGTGAAGAGAGTGTGGTCATTTTGAGACTGGGTAAAACCAAAGTGGATAAGAGTTGTGGAAAATTTCGCAAACCATTGCCTGGGAGCCTGCTTGAGCCCATACATGGATTTGTGCAATTTGCAAACAATTGGAGTACTGGTCTTGGACAGGTGATAAGTAAACAATTGGAGTACTGGTCTTGTGTAAATATTTTGCTACCAGTCTTGCCCTGTATTTGTCAATGAAGCCATCAACATTATGTTTTACCTTTAAGATCCCTTTACATCCAACAACCTTTTTGTGATTTCTCTTGCAATGTTGAAGATAATCTAGTGAAGTCTTTAAATTTGGTGGGAATGGTCTTTTGTCTTTGAGGTCTAGGTAGAGATTGGATAGGAGGGATAGAGTAGTCAAAGTTGGAAGAGCTAGGAACTGGAAGAGTGGTATTATATGAGGGCAACTAAGTGGAGAAGTAAAATCTTCTTCACATAAATGATTATGAGTAGGTGGAGGAAACAATGATGCTGGATTGGTTTGAGAAGGATTCGTTTAAAAGGGAATACAACTTCATAGAAAATAACATCTCTGCTATGAGATACTTATTAGGTAGTGAGGTTGTATTGTTTGTGGTCCTTTTTGTTGGGAGGGTATCCTAGGAAGATATATTTTGGGATCTAGAGAGGAATTTGTCATTGTTATGGGGTGCAGTGAAGGCATAACAGAGTCAACCAAGGGTTTTAGTTGATTGTATTGAGGTGTAGAACCAAATAGGGTTTCATAGGGAGTTTTGAATTTCATAACAAAATTTGGTAGCCTGTTGATTATGTAGGTGACAGTAAGTACACAATCTCCCCAAAATCTCATAGGAAGGCCAGCTTGAAATCTGAGGATTTTGCTAATTCAAGTTGGTTTATGTGTTTTCTTTCTACTCTTCCATTATGTTGTGGGGGTATCAATGCATGTACTTTGGTGCAGGATCCCTTGTTTTTGAAGAAATGGACTGAGAGTGGTGTTGAAGAATTCAGTGCCATTGTCAGTACTTGTATTATGAACTGATGTATTGAACTGAGTTTTTACCATTGAGAAGAAGGTTTGAAGAACTTGGTAAGCTTGGACCTTGGATTTGAGTAGGAAAGTCCAAGTTGTTATAGAAAAAACATCCACAATAGTGATGAATGAGTTGCGTCATCATAAGTAGTGTGTCTGTAGGGGCCTGAAAGATCACAGTGAAGAAAATGAAACATGGATGGGCTATGAGATTTGCTTAATAGGAAGGGTTGCCTAGTTTGTCTACCCATATGAAAAATATCATAGTAGGGTTTTATTTGGGATTGAACTTACAATGAAGTGATGGAGTATGCTTCATTGAAGATAATGGAACATGGCCCAGTCTAGTGTGCCATAGATACATGTTATCGGTAGGTGTTGTGAAAATATGATCATTGGTAGATGAATTACAAGCAGTTGAAATAGTTATGAGTTGGTTAATTGGAACTTATATAGTCTACCAATCTCTTTAACTCTCTGCTAGTTCATATCCTGGAGGAAGCAGGAATTTGAAGAGAAAACTATACTGCAAAATCAACAATAAGTTTTCTACCATAAATAAGGTTGATCTGGAATTTTGGTACAAAGTAAGCATTGTGAAGAATTATGTCTTTGGATAGAATGACATTGCCTTTATGAGTGATCATAGAGGTTTTACCATTAGGTAGGTAGATAACATATTTAATGGGAACATGGTTTACAAGGAGCTATAAGGAATCAGTGATATGATCACCGGCTCCAATATCTATGATCCATTCATAAGGGATAGGTTTGAGGCTAGTTAGAGATATAAAATCAACAATGTAGTTCATACCTGCCAGGTGGACTTCAGGATTATCAAAGATGTCTACAGAATTGTTGTTGTTGAGAAAAGATATAAGTTATTGGCATTGATCAGGAGTGAAAAAACCTTTGTCACCGTTGTCATTATTTACTTGGTCTAGAGTTGATTTATTGGTTCCTTGGGAGGATACAAGTCAGGAAAGCCATGAATGAAAAAACACTTGTCTTTTGTATGTGAGTCACCATGGAAGTAGTCACAAAAGAATTTTCCCTTTGAATAACTGGATTGATTACTTCATGAGTTATTGCCTTTTGAATATCTGTTACTGTGTGTAGAACCATTGGTTTTACTGGCTAAGGCAGTAAGCTTGCTTTCCAGATTAACATGTTGTCTTTATCTTTCTTTTTGGACAAGCATAGAGACTACCTTGGTGATGGAAATGAGAGGTGTCATTCTTAAGATTTGGCCTCTTACATCAGTGTAGAGATCAGACAGACCCATAAGGAATTAAGTAAGCTTAGAGAGTTAACATAATTTAATAACGAGGATACCACCATGATGTTGCATCTATCCCAGGCATATATATATATTCCCAGTTTGTTTTTAGCAGAGAGAGCTATAGTAACAAAAAATTTCCATGGAGTAAAATTAGTGTCATTAAGAGCTTTAGAAACAAGATGCATACTTGGGTGATCATTAGGGTGCAAAAATAAAGGGTGTCCTGAATGGAGTTGGAGATTTGATTATGACAGATCATAGACATCAACCGTAGGATTATCTTCTTATTTGGCTTTGGAGTTTGAAACATCATTGATCTCTTGTTTTGTTTTTGTCATGAAGGAAATGGATATTTGAGAGGTAGTAGTAAGATTCAATCAAATTGCCAGGGAGATATCTTCCTTAGACATATTTCATAATATAAAGCTTTTTAAAGCTTTGGTACCATGATAATTTATGCTTTGATTTATATTGAGAATTTGCGGAAAGTAGTATATATCAATGTGCCTTGAGATTACAAAAGAGGGGGGATTATATAGGGAACACAGATTGAATTGGAGACCTAAAAGGAGACATAATCCTTTTAGGTAAAGGAAATAAAGCTAATAACAAAATTAACTAACAATATACTTCTACTAACTATCCTCCTAGTTTCTTATTATTGCTGCTGAGTCCCTTGAGTTTGGTAGTTGGTATTGAAGCTTAAGCTATAGGCTTGACAACATCATTAACAGAATTATCTTGACAATTCTCGTCACTTTCTAACTACTGCGTAGACTTTATGGAGCTTGGCAACTTTGTATGAGGGCGAGGCCAAGTGTACGATGCCACAGTTAGGCGTTGAATTAAGACCGAGGTTATTGTGCCGAGCCGAACACACTTGACAAGTCTTGGTTGTCTTAGTAGTTAAAAGTCAAATATGGCGAGTTAGGTCACCGTGGTGAGGTGGCTTAAGCGGGTCCCGAGACACGTAGGAGGTGTAACACTCGAGATTTTCGTAAGCTTTACTCTCTCATCATAATCTACCTTGGTGCATTTTATAATTGACTGAGTAATATTTTGTTGACTTTCCTTAATTATCTTATACCAAATAATATAAATATTAATATTATAATAAATTTAATTAAGTTATGTTGACTATTTTACAGTATTAAAATATTATGTTGACCAAAATGCTATAATTGTAATAACCAAATTGTTAACATTTGAAAATTACTTTTATATTAATTGGCGTATGTTAACTAGTCAAATGTTTTATTTTATTTTAAAATAATATATTAGTTTACTGACAAATGCATTATATTATATAATATATTATAGTATAGTATATTACTCCTTAGTCTAATTGGGGGAATCTTTAGTTAAGAAGAAATTTGCAAAACAATTATCTTCATTTGCCGTGTAAGACCGAGCCTCAATAGTTGACCAACTTTGCTTCCATTTCCTTTGTCATTTTGTTCTTAGTATAATATATTTCATTTCCTTGCCATTTTGTTCTTAGTATAATATATAAGTTATTTCCTCGACCTTCTTCATTCAGCCAAAGTACGAGACACACAGGGGAGATACAGGAGACGCAAGAACGATAGAAAAACAGAGGATTTGTTATATAATTTATCGTCAAAGCTTATTTCTTAAATTCAACACGGGGAAAGTTTATGATTTAGCTTTTGGGACACTTTAAATATATTTTGATGTATTTTAATAAGGTGAATTTTTACTTTTTTTATAAGGAACTACTAGCTTATGTATGTTCATTGTTGCACGGTCAATAGTCTATATATTGTGATCAATATTCGATATACATGGAATTGAATGGTTACTTGTGACTAATTTGTGATTAATTTGTTATATCGTATGTTATTTGATAATAAGCCGTGTTTTTGAATATGTTTACATGTTGTGATTGTGACTGAATTGAGATAAACAAGCTTATGTGAAGTACGACGTGAATTCTCAATGTTAAGTGGTTGACGAGTTTACTTTATAGCTCGTCATATTTGTTACAATTTTGAATAGTCAATAAAGGAACAATCTTTGTAAACAATACTTGAAACACCTGGTGGTGTTTGTTATGTGACAATAATCTTTTAGGGAAGTATAGGGCGACCCTGGATTTAACATGGGGCGAAGGGCAGTGTGAGTCAAGTGTGGAGCTCTATGTGACCCAACCCTTTACTAATGGTCATAGCGCATGTAATATTCTTTAGTGGCACGACTTCTGAGGTTGTAAAGACTTGACCTCGTGTCGACTTGTTAATAATCTAATACTCTTCAAAGTGATAGAATGATGAGAACCACAACAACAATGGGTTAAATAAGTTCGGAAGTGAATGATTGAAGATGTATCTCAATCTTATATCTTTAACTGTGTATTTCTACACCTATGTGATAGTTTGTTAATTAAAGAATTAAATAATAATTTGGTCCCTGGACATGTCGAAAATATATGTTTTGGTCCTCGGACAAAAAAACAATAGAATTTGGTCCCTGGACATGTATTTTTGGACCAATTTGCCCCCTCCCAGGGACCAAATTGTAACGGTGGGAAGGGGCAAATTGGTCTAAAAATACATGTCCAGGGACCAAATTATATTGTTTTTTTGTCCGGGGACCAAAACATTGATTTTCGACATGTCTAGGGACCAAACATTATATTAATCCTTAATTAAATGTTAAATAACGTGTTATCAACTCTCTATATGAATTGTCATCATGACACGCTTCATATGTTGCATCCATTCATAGCGTGCATAAGTATAGTGAAACCTTATTGAGTTAAATCTCGTTATTTGTTTATTTGTTTTCCTTATATCACATTCATGCAAGAAATTGATCATGAGCTGTTTAGGAGTGCCGGAGAGCAGGTGGTTATACTATTTTGGGTAGTTGTAGGTCTTATCGACCTACCTTTGTATAAAACTCTCACTTGTTGTATACCTTCTTTTGGTGGAAAATTGAATGTCTTTTTATTGTGTATGGTTTAGTTGGAGTTTGTATAACTCTGGATAGTATTTTCTTTTGGTTTGTTGTATATAGTAGCGCAGCCTGGTTGCTGCTGCACTTCCAGTTGTTGTTGGTTTTTCTGTTTTACAGGTGGTTTCATGTTAATAGCAAACTCATTATGTCCGATTTTAAACTCCAGTTTAGGGGTTTGATTTTGAGGCGTGACAGAAGGACTCGACTAAAGACCCTTCGCTTCTATGTCTTGACAACTCCAAGAATGACGATGTCGTGGTCTGGTTGCATGGAGATTGATTAGTGAAAGTTAATCAAATCATAAATCTCAATCAGTTAAGACTAGTTCCTATTTTGTAAAATGTAAAACATGTGAGCTAGGAGTGACCTTGGTTTGATTCGGTCCAGCTTTTTGTAAAAAAAAAAAAAAATAAGAACCAGACCAATAGTCTGGTTCTCAAAAATTTTAAAACAGGAACCAACCAAATATGTATGAGAATTAAAACATTGGTCCGGTCCATAATCAATCAAAGATGAATGAGAACCAGGACCGAAGCAATACTATATTTTTTTTTAACTTTTTAACTGTTTAATACAAATACATAATAAAATTTGTAAGACTGAAACTTCATAAAAAAATATTAAAAAACCTTCGATAAAATTACATTCAACAATTAAAAATGTCGAACTTATAAACTCATAGAATTGAAACAAAATAATAAAAGAGTACCAACTAAAAAGTAGAATATAGAAAGTATTAGGAATTAATGTATAATATATATATAATAAATAAATAAACAACATATTGGGTCGGTTCGGTCCGGTTCCGTTTTTTTTTAGTTGAGAACCGGGACTAACCCAAATGTCTGACTTTATAAAAATTCAAATTCAGGACCAAACTAAAGTATTGATCCGGTCTAGAAAAAATCCTGCACGCCCCTAATGTGAGGGCTACGTTAACCATGTATTAGTACACGCCTCTACATCGCCCAGTGTGGGTTCCCTGGGATGAGCCCGTGCCCCGCGCGTCCTTTTTTAGGGGTGCGCGGTGTGCGGAATCGGACACCACGCTTTCCATTCCACATTCCCTTGTTTAGGGGAAGACGAAATTAAAAATGCGGAAATGGTGTTGTCAAAAAGCGTGTTGAATATGCCTCGGTCACCTTAGTGATTTTTGGTCCAATATAAGAGCTTTGGGTTTCTCCATATCTCACCCTCCCTTGTTTAGGGGAAAATAAGATACATAAAATGCATCACCCTTTTCATTCTCATCGTCCCTTGTTTAGGAGAAAACGGAAAAGTGCAAAAAAAAAGATGTTGTGGGCCCCACTGTGGACTTTATGAAAATTGTCATAAGGCCTATTTTGGATCGCTATGAGTGCATTGGCTCCCCATATCTCATCCTCCATTGTTTAGGGGAAAACAAGATGCAGAAATACATCACCCTTTCATTCTCATTCTCCCTTGTTTAGGGGAAAGCGGAAAAGTGCAAGAAAGGATGTTGCGGGCCGGTCTCACTATGATCCAAAATGTTTTGACAGAGTCGTCATCTTTATTTTAAGGAGAAAACAAAGAAAAAACCAAAAATAAAACCAGAGATTGTAAAAAACGGGTTCGGAGGTTAAGTTACGAGTTGGAAAGGTGCTAGGCACCCAACTCGCCCTTTCGGTCTCAAATCAGTTTTTGGCTAAAGTATGCTTTTTGTTATATTTTTCTAGCAAATAAATAAAACATTAAAAAACAAATATATCAATGTCTACATTATTTACAGACTTGCAACCATCTCCTTTTAGTAATTACAAATACATTTAAAAATATTTGGTCATAATAATGGCTTTTTTAATGTTATTTTCTAAATAAATCCGGGCAACATAACAACTTATATTTTTACATTGGGCCGAATGAAAAATAACTTTTTTTTATAAATAAAACTCTTAAAGGCTCTCACCTTTAAGAACGTTGGTGTGCTCGCTCTTTCCTTCCGGGAGAGGGAGTCTTTTTGCTGTTGCTGTAGTTTGGGCAGGGTGGCTGCTTCCAAAGGTTGTTTCTGGGCACCGTCAAACGGGTGGAGTAACTGCTTGCGTTTTTGTTGTTGCTGCTTGTTTACTGCTGGTAGAAATCGGGTAGATCAACTGCTTGCTTCTAGCGGATTTGACATTTTTACTCGGGCAGAACAACAACTCTTTTTGAGATTTTTGGACTAGGGGAATAGAGTAGAAACCTAGATGGGGGGCTAAGGCTCACTTTGACCGGTTGGTTTTGTGTTTGGAGGAGATTAGACAGAGTTTCGAGGCTTTATATGAGGGGGAACTCACTATTCTCACGATCGCTCATGGCGTAAAATAAACGCACAACGTTTTCACTCTTTGTGACTGTGTGTCTGGTGTGTGAGTGTCTCAATATCCGAAGCCGGGGCCTTCTATATATAGGCCGAAGGAGGGACACCGTTGGGATTTTTTGATATTCATCTTGTGCTTCACCAGCTTGCACCGCGCGCTTGAAGGCTTGTGCAATGCGTTAAGACGGAGTGCACTATTTGGGATCTTGGCGCCGACACCAAGGGGATTGGGCGCCGCGCCAAGAAGGTTTTGTATCAGCGCCTGAGCTTCATTCTTTGCCTCATTTTGGACACTCTGGCCCCTGCATTTCACTGTTTTACGTATCCTGCTTTATCTTTTGCATTTTAAACTCTGTAACTTGACATTTGTTAAGTTTCAACAAGTCTTAATATCACATGTCAATGTCACGTACCAGGGATACGAAATTGGGATGTCGACACCCACCTCCATGAAAATTTTAATTTTAATATCCTACGATGGAATATCTAAATTATTTAGAGCACGTTACATAAATTGTTGATAAAATGTTACATTTAAAAATTGGTGTGCAAATAACAATTCTCTCAAATTTTAGAATAATAATTTATAATTGTAACGTGTATGAAAGAATTTTCATCTTTAACTCACGTTGCAGGGTGTACAATAGGTAGTTTAACATTAAAAAATCACATGTTTTTGGTATTAAGATTTAAGCATATCATATATATATACTAGATTTTGTGCCCGTGTCTATGGCACGGCGCCAGTATGAGACGTTGTCAGTATATGACGGTTTTAATATTTAAATAAACTAATATAATAAATATATATATATTGTGTGTGTGTGTGTGTGTATAATTAATTATATGACGTTTTAAGAAATCCTCAACAGCTTGAGTAATGGCCATGTCATAGAGACCAAGCGCCTCATATAGTGGGTTGATTTCGTTGGGAGCCACGTACCCACTTCCGGCTATAACATCAACATTCCGATGCTTAATTTCAGCCGGAAGGTTAAGAAGTGACCAGACCACTGCCTTCATATCTGACATTAATGACGGATGGAGGATGTTGTGGTGGTTAATAATCCTGAAACAACCTCACTCTTGGCAGGCCTTCATGAGCTCCGGTGACTTTGCCGGAAAGTCTTACAGATCAATCACTGGAATACTATAGTAGATGGCCATTTAACTTTAATGGGTAAATTTGGGTGCTTGGAAAGTCCGGTGACTTTGCCGGAAAGTCTTGCCGATCAATCACTGGAATACTACAGCCGATGGCCATTTAAATTTAATGGGTAAATTTGGGTGCTTGGAAAGTCCGGTGATTTTGCCGAAAGTCTTGCAGATCAACCACTAGAATGGCCATTAAACTTTAATGGGTAAATTTGGGTGCTTGGAAAGAGGGAGAATAGGTTGAAGCTAGAATATAACTATTTCATCAAATAGATTTAATAGCCCATTTTACATGAAGGAAAAAAGAAGGAAGAAGGAGTACAAAGTTTAAAAAGAGAACAAAAAAAAAAAAAAAAACTAAGCCTGAAACGTCCCATCTCCCCCACATGTTTAACTTACTCCCATCAATATATCACATTATCACCACTCATTCTCCCTCTTTAAAGAAATTTAAAAAAATGAAAGAAAAAAGAAGATGGGTAAATTTGGGTGCTTGGAAAGAAGGAGAATAGGTTGAAGCTAGAATATAACTATTTCATCAAATAGATTTAATAGCTCATTTTACATGAAGTAAAAAATAAGGAAGAAGGAGTACAAAGTTTTTTTAAAAAAAACAACTAAGCTTGAAATGTCCCATCTCCCCCACATGTTTAACCTACTCCCATAAATATATCACATTATCACCACACTCATCCCATGAAAAAAAAAAAAAAAAAAAAAAAGAACAGAGGAGTAAAGTTTAAAAAGAGAACAAAAAAAAAACTAAACGAAAAGATGAAGAAAGCCGATTGAAATAAAAACATAGGAAAAAAAACATGAATAGTGAAAGCCGTTTAGATATGATTTGATAATAAAAATAGTTTAGATGAGATTTATGAAGAAAGACGAGAATAGAAAACGGTTAGATTAGGTTTAGATAAAAACAGTTTAGATGAAATTAAACCATGGCCGATGATTGTCTTTGGTAAAATTAAATCCTGGCCGGTAAATAGCTTTTCCCAAAGATTTAATCCAAAACAGTTTAGATGAGATTTAGGAAGAAAAATGTAAATAGGAAACGATTAGAATAGGTTGAGATAAAAACATTTTAGATGAGATTTAATCCTGGCCGGTGATTGTCTTTAGTAAAATTAAATTCTGGCCGGTAAATAGCTTTTCCCAAAGATTTAATCCCGACCGGTGATTGTCTTTGGTAAAATCAAATCTGGCCGAAAAATAGTTTTTCTCAACCGCCCGATCTGTTTTATATAATAGACTAGATTATGTGCCTGTGCCTATGGCACGGCGCCAGTATGGGACGATGTCAGTATAGGACGGTGTTAGTATTCAAATAAATCAATATAATACAAATATACAATATTAACATTACTACTCCAATACCTGTTTTTAGAATCTCATTAGAATAAGTAAATTTGTAATTAAAGTTTTAATAATTGACACAAATTTTTTTTTAAAATTATCTTCCTGCAAATAAGGGAGTATATGTTTTGCATGAGACTATACCCGAGTAAACTGGCTTTGTATGGACTCCCCTATGTTATGCACTTGAATATAGAGCAATCATTTTACACTCATTTTAAGCTAAGTACCTTGGATTCTATTTTGGGTCTACCTTAAACAATTTATGTATTGTTATTAATTCTTTTAAAAAATATATGTATTGTTTAATTAATTCTTAATTAAATAATTTACGTATATTATTTAAGGGCAACAATGTATGAGGAAGTAGCAAGTCTTATATATAATTCATAATTAATCAATGTTATGAAATTAGATATAATTTTTTTTACGAAATCACATACAAAAATGATATGGTAACATATTTCCTTTCATATATGATGTAATCGAAATGTTATGAAAGCATGTGGGTGGTTGTTACTCCCCCAATTTTTGGTAAAGAGTTTCTATTTGAAAACCAATTTTTTTAATGACATTTTTAGCAGTCCATTAATAGGTCTGGTAATTGGGTGGGTTGAGTTTGGGTTAGATTGAAATAGATAACGGGTCGAAACCCGTTAGAACCTAAATATCAAACAGATTGTAACGGGTAACATGTTAAAGCGATTCGACCCGGCTTAACCCACCTTTTCCCCCTAATTAAAAATATAAAATTATGGTATAAAAAGTTGTAGGTTGAAAAGGGTAACGAGTTGTAATTGCCAGATATATTCATTAGTAATAAAATGACACTTCTATATCTTAATTTTTTAAAATGGACTCTTTAAGTGAAACATTTTAAAATAAAATAGTCGACTCCTTGTCTTTTTTTAGTAGTCTATTAATAAAAAAATAACACTTATATATCGTAATTTTTAAAAATAAACTCTGTAAATAAAACATTTTAAAATAAAATAGAGGACTCTCTGGAGAGAGTATTACTTATCGCCCCTTTACATTACGGCCAGTGCAGATAACAAGTTAGTTAACACGTAGATTACCAATATATTGTGTGATTGTGCAATTGAAAATTGAAATTAAGTTGATAATAGGAATAGGAGGTGGAGTAGGAGTAGGAGAAGTAATAGAAATAGATGGCGAGGAAGAGAGAGAAAATAATTGAGGATAAAAAAAACGTGTAAAAAAACGGTTGTGGATAAAATTGAATCATGACCGGTGATTGTGTTTTGTAAAAACAAATCCTGGCCGGTAAATAGCTTTTTTAACCACCTAATTACATTAAATCCTGACCAATGATTGTCTTTGGATCATCTAATACACTAATTTTCTGCCTAAAATCATTAGCTAAAAGAAATGTCTAATCTAAATCCATACACTTGAAGATAGAGGTGAGCTTGGTCCGATTCGGTCAATTTTTTTGGAAAAAAAGAGAAAATTGTAACTAGACCAATAGTTTGGTTCTTAAAAAAATTAGAACCGAAACCAACCCAATATGAATAAGAACCAATACATTGGTTCGGTCAAGAACCAATTGAAAAGGTACAAGAATCAAGACCGGACCAATACTATTTTTTACTTTTTAATTGTTTAATACAAATACATTATAAAATTTTAAAGGCTTAAATTTGAAAAAATAAAATTAAAAACCCCTACCCACCCTTTATGTGTTAGCTAACCCCAAGCTCCATCTCCATCATCTTCACAAATTTCTAACTTCCCAATACATATTTGACCAAACATAACTATCTGCACAAGAACAATCAATGCAGAACAAATGGAATTTGGCTCCATGTTTGTAATTTTTGTAATGTAAAAGTATAAAAGGAGATAGGCGTGCTCTTAAAACCAAATTTAGGGACTGAATAATGAAAAACTTTAAGTGATCATGGTGTCAATTTACTTGATCAGATCACACTCTCAGAACGGAAATAACCTTTTATATTTGGGGATTTAGGGTTAGGAACTTAAGGGTTAATATATATACACATATATAATTATATATATTAAATAAATAATATATTGGGTTGGTTCGGTTCCGTGTATTTTTGGTTCGAGAACCGGGACCGACCCAAATAACCGGTTCTATGAAAATTCAGATCCAAAACCAAATCAAAGTATTGGTTCGATCTAGTTTTGATTGGTTCCGTCCTATTCAGAAAAAATCCTGCACACCCCTACTTGAAGTTGAAGATGAAATATTTCTCATGTTTCTATGCCTTCAATTTTGACCGATAGATTGGTAATCACGAGACATAAATGATCATTTGATTTCCCTTCATATTTATTTTAAGAATCTTAAACCATATAAATTGTGACAATCTATCTTACATAAACTCATATTGAGTTCTTACAAACCTCACATAAAACAGTCTGTCCTCCAAAACTCACCTATTTTGCAAGAAATCTAGTTAAACACCGATAAATCAACAAGAATTGCAAAAAATTAATGCCACCCTCATTTGATTCAGTTATAATTCCAATCAGTATGCAAAGGTAGTATCTTATGAGCTACTTCCTCGATCCGTTCCGGGCAAAGAGTTCACTATTCAATTTTGGGATGTTTCACTTAAAGAGTCCACTTTCAAAAATTAAAGCATAAAAGTGTTACTCCCTCCGTCCCAAAATTATCGTTTGGGTTGACTTGACACACAATTTAAAAAAACAAATTTGACTGAATTATTAATATTGGAATAATGTGTGGTTTTCTTAAAAACCCATGAATATGTAGCCTAAAATTAAAGGAAGAAGAAAAAGTAAGGGTAAAGTGGTAAAAGTGATGTACTAAAAAGGAAATTTTCAAAGAAAATAATTATTTTGGGACTGATGAAAAAGGAAAGTAAGACAATAAATTTGGGACTGAGGGAGTATTTTATATTAAAAAACTACTAAAAATGTCATTTTATTAAAAGGTTTAACTTTTAAACAGAGACTTTTTGCTTAAAACGGAGGGAGTATTTTTTTTTCCTTTTCCATAATTAATGAAGTTTTTTTCCTTTCCATTAAGGAATATGCTAGCAAAGCATACCATGATTAGTCAACAAATGAAACAAAAAATAAGTTAGTAATGTTGTATACAAACTCTCAAGTCAGAATATATGCGCTATAACAGTTAACGATTCAACATACAAATATGAAACTTTTACGTGAATTTCAATTTCTCTCATTATGTTAAAATAAAGCAATTTAAACAATAACAAAAATATCTTAAATAATGAATTAATATTTATAATTTTCACAGTATTTGAAATAACAATTGAAAATTTCAACTAAAATTTTTAATTATTTTCTTTAAATTATTATATAAAAATATAGATGTTTTATTCTGTAAAATAAAAACTAAATTGCCGCTGTTCCATGGGTTGCATCTCTCATTAACACCAGCACTGCCTTCTACCTTGGTTTGAGATTTAAGACGAGGAGGAGGAGGTAGTGTACGTACGAAGAGGGAAAAAGAAGATAAATGTCAAGTAATCCCAACTTGCTAACAAAAAACTCAAAAGATGACTTGAAGCCTTGAACATGTCCTTAGTTAGAATATTAACTGTTTTGTTCTGTTGTTGGAATAAACGGTATACGGACCACACCATTCTCGAAATGTCTATGGGTAATCCAACAATTCTAGATTGGGGTCATTAGGTTAAAGACATCGATAAATAGCAATTTTTAGTCTTTTAGAGAATTCCAATTAAAGCATAACTTTATTCTTTCCTTATCTCTCTGGTTTTTGATTTTTTAATTGAAATGTCGTGTATATAAAAAATATTATGGTAAACATTTTTTTATTTAAGTTTTAGTTTCTTTTTTTGTTTGATTTAATTATTGATCTTCAACAATATATGGTTGATGATTCTAGAAAAAATATCAGATATCATATTAGTTAATAATTAAATTAATTTTTATTAATTTTATCGTTTTACAGTAGTATAATATAATTAAAAAAAATTTGTTTTCGTATATTAAACTTGTAAAACTAGTTTCTTGTAATAGCGAAAGAATCAATTTTCAAAAGCCCACAAATTGGGCGGAAATTTCTGAATCTTGAATTTAACGTGCATGTGTAGTGTGTACGTATTAAAACTGTCCGACAGATACCTACTCAAGAATTAATAGCCCAGTGCGGAAGTCAATAAATAATAGAGCCAATCAAGTAAGCTTGCCGCGAAAGATA
This sequence comes from Codonopsis lanceolata, assembly GCA_013146195.2. Lineage (NCBI taxonomy): Eukaryota > Viridiplantae > Streptophyta > Magnoliopsida > Asterales > Campanulaceae > Codonopsis > Codonopsis lanceolata. The sequence goes on from CM028384.1 coordinate 92,114,377, forward strand.
TGCAAATACCTTAAAACTCCAAACCATTAATTTCAAACACCTACTTTCTTCATCCATGAACAACCACCGCCGCCACCACTTCCTTATCATCTCTCTACCAGCTCAAGGCCACATCAACCCTACTCTTCAGCTTGCTAAGAACCTCACACGTTCCGGCGCAGCACGTGTCACTTTTGCCACCACCGTCTGCGGCCTGCGCAAACTCCAAGCTGCTGATCATCTCCCTTCCCTCAGCGACCTATATTATGCTTCGTTTTCTGATGGCTATGATGATGACAGCATTAGCAGATCGATAAGGCCCGGCTACCTAGATGAGTTAAAGCTTGTTGGTTCCCAAACCCTTACCAATCTCATCCTAAAACTATCTGCGGATGGCCCCTCAGTCACTTTCTTGGTCTACACCATCCTCCTACCTTGGGCTGCGGATGTGGCGCGCCAGATGCACCTCCCATCTGCTTTCCTTGCCATCCAGTCCGCCACTTCGTTTTTTATTTACCACCGGTTCTTCAATACCAATGATGGTATCCACACATGTAACAAAGATATCGACCCTTTGATTTCTTTAGAATTACCAGGATTGCCATTGTTGACTTGTCATGACATTACTTCATTTCTCTTGCCAAACAAGCCATTCCATTCAGCCATGGTTCCTACTCTGCAACAACACGTACAAACACTAGAACAAGACCCCAACCCTTGTGTACTAGCAAACACTTTTGATGCCTTGGAACACAGCTTAATCAAATCTATTGTTCCTAATGTAAAATTCATTTCCATTGGCCCACTACTTCCATCTTCTTTCTCTGATGGAAAAGACCAATCAGACAATTCCTTTGGCTGCGATTTATTCAAAATTTCAAGCGAGATCAAGTACTTGCATTGGTTAGATTCCAAACAAGATCGGTCGGTAATCTACGTGTCGTTTGGAAGCTTGGTGGTTTTGCAGAAAAGGCAAAAGGAAGAGTTGCTTGAGGGACTTGTCGAAAGCGGCCGGCCGTTCTTGTGGGTTCTCCGTGACTATGGTAATGATCAGGAAGAAGCAGAGGGTTTTAAGGGAAAGATGGAGAATGGGTTGATAGTGCCATGGTGTTCACAAATGGAGGTGTTGTGCCACCCTGCGATCGGGTGTTTCGTGACGCACTGCGGGTGGAATTCATTGTTGGAGAGTATTGTGGCTGGGGTGGCAATGGTGTGTTGTCCACACTTTTCGGATCAGCCGACAAACGCTAAGATGGTGGAGGATGTTTGGGGGAACGGTGTGAGAGCCATATGTGATGATGAAGGGGTGGTGGAGAAGGAGGAGATGATAAGGTGTTTGAATATTGTGATGGGAGGTGGAGAGAGGGGGGAAGAGATTAGAAAAAATGCTGTGAAATGGAGAGGTTTGGCCATAGAAGCTGTGAAGGAAGGTGGTTCTTCTTCTCGCAATCTGAAAGAGTTTCTCGACACGACAGAGTAGTAACAATCTGGTGGTAATTAAATTCCCTTGATTTATTCTTTTTTATATGACAATCAAAGATCATGGATTAATTCGATCATTCGCATATTTCCTCTTTCCCCTGAAAAATCTGTGATCACGATTCACGACGAAGAAACCAGTATCACTTTTTTTAATGATAGTAGATCCTTTTGGTGTCGGATGGGATTCAAATAATGACGGCTCGCCTAAAATAACATATTTGCGAGAAATATATAGTTAGATGTCCAATAAAACAGTTAACGAGTACGCCAAATAGCTAACTGAAAAACTGAAATGATTACGCGAGATTATTAATTACCTTCGAGAACAATTAGTCAAGGACAACATCAATTTTATGGCATATATATATCAGCTTCTAGACCACAACCTTCAAGGAAATTTGTCTAACATGAAATAAAACTGAACCAGTCAAGCCTCATTTCCTCTTTTGCGAAATGCTAAGATGTGATGAGCTCTACGTTGACCTCGTATTGGCGTACGCCTCTGGGTCGCTCTCCTTGATGAGCAACGAGATCGTGCTGTTACACATTAAATGGGCGTTTGAGAATTTTTCAGATTCGGACCTTCCCGTTGGGCTTGGGAACAGTCACTATGTTGGACAGCCAAATCGGGTATTCAACCACCCGAATGAAGTTGACATGGAGCTGCTTCATAATTTCTTCTTTGACTTGCAGTGACCATTCTGGTTTGATTCGGCGGAGCTTTTGCTTAATTGGCCGAGCATCTGGATAGATGGGAATCCGGTGTTCGACTATGGCTGGATCTAGCCCCGGCATGTCTTCATAGGACCAGGCAAAGATGTCTACGAACTCTTTGAGGAGGTCGATGAGTGCTACCCTTTCAGGGCCTTGCAGGTAGTTGCCGATTTTGATTTCTTTGACTTGATTGTTCAGCCCCAGATTGATGATTGACAAGTGCCGCCGAGTGGTCTTTGTTCCTGTTGCTCAACTGACTTTACAAGCTCAAGCAAATATTTTTTATCTTTTGGGTCCATTTCATTAAATGATTCATTATTATGATTATCTAATGTATCTTTTAATGTAGGTGCAACTAAGGAATAAGCAAAGACATTCATATTATCATTAAAAGCATGCTGCACGGGGCTTATTACATTATTGAGGACCTGGGGTTTGAGATCCTCATTATTAGGGAGCGGATCGGTAGATGACCAATCCGTAAAGCTAAGAGAAGGAAGGGGGATAGTATATCCAAAGCGGTCTACCAGTTCTGCGGGAGTCAAGAGTGGGCCGGTAGTAACATACCAGTTCTGCAGGGGCTTAGCAGTGAGAAGCTCGAACTTATCAGGGAGCTTTGCATATTCAGTACCTCCATCTATCATACCCAAGAAACTGTCTCCCAGGCCATCATCATCGAATAAGACCAGAGAATAGTCATCCTGATCTATAGACCAAGTGTTTTCAAAAGTGGTCGTGTTATATGCAGTGCTACGGGGTTCCAGGGTGATCTGTTTCATTTTATCTGAGAGAAGACTGACATCTTCAAAGATTTCCCAACCAGGGCTCAGGGAACATGAGATAGACTTCTGTTTCCCCTTTTCTTACAAAGTAACCATTTAAGGTCTTTCTGTATGGTTGGAGAGGGGGATGTATGTAAGGACGCTTTTCTTTTTCCGCCTTCCTTTTCTCACGCTTTTGTTTCATGACAGCAGCTATCTCAGCTGGAGTAGGTGTGTATCCTAGGCCAAAGGGAGGGATACATTCCTGAAGTTCATCCTGAACTAGATTGACGAGCCCCTGTTGGTTTTTACCAAGACCCAGACCAGGCATATAATTCATTTTTCGAAACATGTTTAAAGGGACCATGTTTCCTAGGGACGTGGTTTTCTTTCTAGTGATGTCAGTCTCTCGGCCGTATTCAAGGGCGTTGACCACAGCTTGGGGGATAACCTCAAAACCACTGAGGAAAATACCCGTGTCTTCATGTTCTATCTCGAGGATTGGGATGTCCTCGCTTTCCTTGTTTTCCACGATCTTGTCAGCCAGAATAATTACTATGTGGTCATCGTGGATGAATTTGACACGTTGGTGTAATGAAGAGGCTACCCCCTTTACCCCATGGATCCAAGGACGTCCCAGTAACAGGCTGAAAGTGGCTGGTATGTCCAAGACTTGAAATTCGACCGGCATGGTTAGTGGCCCAATAGTCAGCATCAGAGTGACTACCCCTAAGACACATCGACTGGTGTTGTCGTATGCCTTTACTGTCTGTGAAGAAGGAGTGAGTTCTGATATTTTCGTTCCCAACTTGGCTAAAGTGCTGGCGGGACACACATTCAGTGAGGACCCGTTGTCAACCAGAACTCGAGGAACCCGCTTTTCCATCACTCCCACAGTGATATGAAGAGCATCAATGTGGTTGGTCCCTTCCTTGGGCAGGTCTAGATCAGTAAACATTATGACATTTCCAAAGTGAATGTTTCCGATCATCTGAGTAAGCTCGTTTGGGGAGGTTTCAATGGGAACAACTGCTCGACTTAGAGATTTGGCCGTGGTATCACGATGGGTTTTTGAAGCACAGTAAGCCCCAGATGGAAATGTTGGCTTTGAGTTTTCTTCATCCGAGCTAACAGTATCTTCCACCTCTTTAGGCCCGATATCCGCCTCTTTGTCTTTTTCTGAGTGATCACCCTTTTCCGGGTTTGGTTGATAGGCTCGGCCAGATCTGGTAAGGTGGCTAACATCCCCACCGACCCAAGTGGCTTTTTCGATGTTGCAAGTATTTTGGCTACCCAGGATGGCGTCCCAAGAGAGCATGTTGCAGCTAGGCTCTTTTATAGAGGTAGATGAAGAGAAGGGAATGAGAATATATGGTAGTGGGTGGCTGATTTTTTCGAACTTGGGAACAGTGATTTTTTCATCAACCTCAATCATGTTGATTTGAGGAAGAGGGTTATTGATTGTATTTGGTCCGGGAGGAGGTTTTTCAATTACCTTGTCATCTATCACAAACCAAGGCTGCTGTCTCACATGCGCTGCCTGTTGCTTTTTTGTTTCTCACAAACTTGCTCTAGGCTGCCGAAGGGAGGTATATATTTATACCAAGACATTGTCAATCAATGAAGAAATCAAGGGATTCAAAAAAGGAGAGAATCAATCAAGGGATTATAAAAGGCAATAGGTAACCGGTTGACCAAGCAAGGATGAATGGGCTGGACGGTCAAGACCTGGAGAGTGGGCAGACCTGGAGTTTGGGCTTTGTTAGAGGCTGCCGCACAAAGGGCCTCCAAAATCTAACAGTGAGAAAACCAACATTTGTATCCCAGCTAGAGCTGTTAAATTGGGCTAAAACCCGCGAGCATGCCTGCCCCGTCACATAAAAAGGGTGGGTTGAGCCAATGAAATGGAGGACCGTTTGGGAGCGGGCCTCACTGACTTTGCCCACACGGGCTGCGGGCTATTTTGCGGGGCGGGGACGGGCTGCTCGTCATTTTTTAACAATTCATGCTTTTGATTTTGGACCATTTAGTCTTTTTTGATTTGGACTTATATTGGGCTTACTTTACTTGATATATATTATTTAGAAAAAATTACAAGCCGGTACATTTTTAAAAAACATGTTTTCAAATGAATCCACCTATTTTTTGCATATTTCTTTTAGGTACAATTTTTGGACAAAAGTACTTGTCTACCCTTTGTGTACAATCGTTCTCGTTGATCACGTTGGCCGGCAATTCAAAATGTCATCGAGCAATTACAGTGCTCTCTTTCTCTCTCTCCCTCTCTCTTCTCAACTAAACCAAATGCTTCAAAAATCTACATCTCCAAAATCTCCAAAGTCAAGAAATAGTGGTCCTCGTCAAAGGCTTTCTCCCTCCTCTCTCTTTCATTCTCTCTCCAAAATATTCAGATCTTGTATTTAGTCTTCTTGCCTTCAGACGTTTTCTGGTATCTCCGCTCTTGCTACCTCCTGTCTAAAATTTGCTGCAAAAATGAGAGAGTGCATTTCGATCCACATTGGTCGTCAGTATCGGAAGGAGCTCTATTGCCTTGAACATGGCATCCAGTTCAATAATGGGAGAAATAGTTAAGGTGTTAGGTTATGAACCAAGCCCATATAGTGGCAGAGTTCTGATTGCTCTTAAGTTGAAGGGAATTCAATATGAATACAAAGAAGAAAATCTAAGAAACAAGAGTGCTGAGCTTGTCAAATACAACCCTATTTACAAGAAGATTCTGTCTTTGTTGCACAACGGGAAGCCACTTGCTGAGTCTATTTTTATTGTTGAGTATATTGATGAGGTCTGGAAAGGTCCTTCTAGTTCTATCATGCCCGAGGATCCTTATGACAAAGCCACGGCAAGGTTCTGGGCCAAGTTCATCGATGACAAAGTAAATTCATATAGGCTTTATTTTCTTATGCTCAACTGATTGACTTCTGTTGATTTTTGGAATCAACCTGATGCCTGGCATCAGGTTGATTTTTGGCATCAACAACAATTATAGGCATCAGCATTTCACCTGATGCCAAAATTTGACATCAGCATTTTTGCCATCAGCAATATTTTTGGCATCAGAGTCCTCCTAATGCCTGGAATTAATCATCCTGATGCCAAGGCTTGGCATCAGAGTTTTCATTAATGACATTATTGTCATTTGACAAGCAATTTGTAGTTTTATGAAATGTGCAAAAAATTAATAGTCCTAGATGAAAACATGTTTTCAAAATTGTACCCACTTGAAATTCCCCCTATTATTTACTATTTAATATAAATTGTTTTTCTACCTTAGAAAGCTATGATGTTTTCTACAGCCTAGAATCCTACCCTAGAAAAGCTACGACTTTTTCTACCCTAGAAAGCTAGAAAGCCTAGAATCCTAAATCTAAATATTTTTATCTCTCCTCTCAGTGACTCTCACTCAGCCGCCTACACCACAACACATAGCGTCCATCTCTAAGCCTCTCCAATCTCCACCATTGTCACTTTCACTCTCTCGCGTCTCCCACATCATCACAGCCGCCTCTCAGGTCTCAGCCTTTCGGCCCTTTCCCCCATCATCTCGTCTCTGCTTCCACTCTCTCACCTCATCGGCGTCAGTCTGACAAACTCCGACATCGTCTCTCTTAGCCTCAACAATCAACTGTCGCTCGGTATCTCTTTCGTTCTTTCTTCGTAGTTTGACGAGAGGAAAAAATTACCCCTTCTACTTTTCAGTTCTTTCTTCTTGTCTTTGAGTATTTGTTCAAAGAAAGAGGGCTTCCTTTTGATTTCTCAAGATTTCAGATCTGGTAATATTGATGATGAATGATGATTAAAGAGACAGAACGGTCAATTGATTTTTGGATGAAGTTTTAAACTTGTAATTGATATTTTTAAGTTTGTATTTTGCTATTGAATATAATTTATTAAACACTAAAAAGAAGAGAACTTTCTTTATTTAGTTTTTGATTTAATGGTTTTGAATTTGTAATATCCAGTGGTTTAATTTATGGTATAAATTATAAGTTTATGAAAATTGTATAATTAAAGGAAAAAAAATGCGGGCTTGCCTGTTTTACCCGCTGCAGGGTGGGTTGGGCCACGAGTTTTAGGGATCGTCAAGTTCGCGGGCTTTTCCGCCCCGGCCCGTCTTGCATCGGCTTTCTGGGCCTGTGGGCAAAATCGCCCCGCAAGCCCGTTTTGACACCTCTAATCCCAGCAAACAATGATGCTACACCACAGTTCCTTAAATGGAACCTATCTTCTCTATGTTCTAAAAAGTTTGCTTCATCGATGGCCAATATTGTAAGTTTATATTATTATAATGAACTTAAATTTTACTTCAGCCATGGAACCTATCTTGTCTAAATATTTTTTGTTTTATATATGCAGCTAGATCATAACGAAGCTAATGAAGAGTTTTGTAGTGAAGAAGAACAACATTATCCAGATGATAATGATTTTACAATTTCAATGCTTGATTTTCCAATAGAAGAAGAACATTTTGCAGATAATCATTTACAAGTTAATCACCCATCTTGTTTTATATACTGCCAACCCCATGCATCAGGATTTGTATATATTTGTTTGAAATGATGATAATTAAATGTTTATGTTTATTTCATGTTTGTTTTAGTGTCTTTTTTGTTCTGTCATCATAAATTGTTGAGGTTTGAATTTTTTTGTTAACAGTCTTGATGCTAATCCTTGGCAGCAGAAACTGGATTGGGGGGGGGGGGTTGGCTTGAAAAAACTTTGTTAACAGTCCTGATGCCTGGTCTTGGCAACAGAAACTGAATGGGGTTTTTTGGGCTTGAAAAAACTATGAAAACAGTCCTGATGCCTAGCATTGGCAGCAGAGACTGGATAGAGGTTTTTTTTTATTTGAAAAAATTGTGTATATATTGATAGAATTTTATGATGCCTTGCTTTTTGGGGATAGTCATAATAATAGCTTAAACAATTTTGATGATTCCTAGGATTGGCAGCAGAAATTGAATATATTGATTGAAAGTTTTTTGTTTCATGATTTTTTGTAGGTTTCTAATGGTATAGAGACAATTGAAACTAATGTTAGGAAAGATAGAGAAAATGAAATAAATAAGTTGAAGTCTGAGATGAATGAGATCCTCTCTACAGTTGATGGCCTCAAAGAGACTTTGTTTGATAAGGGTCATATTATATAATCGAATGATATTGACATCAAAAGGTTTTTGTCAACAATTGATGGCCTCAAAGAGACTTTGTTTGATAAGGAGCATATTATACAATCGAATGATATTGAGATCCAAGGGTTTTTGTCAACAATTGATGGCCTCAAAGAGACCTTGTTTGATAAGGAACATATTATACAATCGAATGATATTGAGATCCAAGGGTTTTTGTCAACAATTGATGGCCTCAAAGAGAGACTATTGCTGAAAAAGATCATATTATTCAATTGAAAGATATTGAGATAGATACACTAAAAAATTATGTATAAGTTTCGCAAAAGTCAAAAGATACTCCAACGTTATCTTCTGAGTTGTCACCAACATCTGAACTTCATGTGAAGCTTATTGAAGTTCAAACAGAAAATTCAATGTTGAAGAAGAAGGTATTAGAGTTGGAAGAAGAAATTAAAATGAACTAGGCTATTCATTTGAAGGCAGATATTACAGAAAATATTAATTCTGTTTTGAAAGACATCAACAGCATGGACGAATTTGTTAGTCATTCGTCTTGTCATGAAGATTCTTCTGTTAATGAAGAAGGCTCTGCACTTGCAAAAAGAGTTCATGGTCGTGTTGATCGGAAGAAGAAACGTGTTGGATCATCATGTGAGAAAAAAATTGAAAGAAGAAAAATAATTAAAAAAGTGATAGAAATTGAAAAAAGTGATTCTAGCTTCAAAGATTCTTTCAGTGGAAGCAATAGAGTTACTTAGCAGAATCTATGATAAATCAATAGACAAAATGCAGTAAGTAAACCTAACTCACAGAGTTTGTAATGGTATTTTAATAGTACTGATGCCAATCCTTGACATCATAAACTATTGAGGTTTGTTGTCTTGCAAAAAACTGTTTTAACAGTTCTGATGCCTGGCCTTGACAGCGGAAACTAGATGAGGTTTTTTGGCTTGAAAAAACTGTGAAAACACATGGTGTTTTATATTACTTTTAAGATTATTTTTCAATGGTTTTTTTTTATTATAAAATTTGTCTTATGCAGAACAAAATTATAAACTGGTAGAGAGATCAAACCAGTGTTTTTGATGCATGGCATCCTACCAAGCTTGACTGATAAGTTAGAAGATAAAGTACGTACATTACTTGTTTACCATTCTTTTTAATCTTTTTTCTTGTGTATAATATCAAATAAATATTTTTCTTTTGTACAACACATAGAAGCATGGTCTGTAATGTGTGAACAAATTATCTCCAAAGAATTTTGTTATATCAGATACGACACTGTTTTTTATCCTTGTTGTTGGATAAGAAATTGTCTTTTATGTGTTTAAAAATTAATATATGGCTTATTATTTTCTTATTTTTTTGTTATTAGGTATATGCTGTAAATATTAAGAGTAATGATTTGTTTTCTGATTTGCTAGTTCAAGCAATTGATAATAGACTTAAAAAAGTAATAGAGTATGAGATTCTTATTTTTCACATAAACATAACATGGCAAGGTAATATAAAGTCAGGGGTCTCCGACCATTGGACTCTACTTGTATTTTCTGAAGGTGACATGAGATTGACATTATACAACTCATGCATACACTCAATAGCCAATAATGATTGACATTTGAAGAGAGCTAGAATTCTTGTAAGTTTTATTAGTAATGTATTTAGTTTTATTAGTATTGCCTTTTAAGTCATGTCTTTAGATTAAGTTTTATTGTTTCTTTCCTCTGTAGGTAAATTATGTTGAACACATAATGAAAAATTTTGTAGATTTCTTTCCTGAAAATACAAGGATCTGAACAACCCTAATTTCAAATGCAACATTGGGAGATTTGAAAAATAACCACAACAAAATGACTTCATAGAAGATTGTGGTGTTTTTGTATGTTCTTTAATTAAATGTTTGCTAAGAGGACAAATGATTCATAGTAGTATTGATGCTGATAAACATAAGGTAAAGATGGATGAAACATTTATTTTGAAAGGGGATAACAAAAAACAATGACAAATTTGTTTGAAAATGTGAAAATTAAATGTTTATGTTTATTCCATGTTTGTGTTAGTGTATTTTGTTTTGTCATCGTAAAATGTTGAGGTTTTTTGGTCTGAATAAACTGTGAAAACAATCCTGATGTCAAGCCTTGACATTAATATTTTTGAATTTTTTTGGCTTGAATAAATTGTGAAAACAGTCCTGATGCCAAGCATTGACATAAGCATTTTTGAATTTTTTTTGGCTTGAATAAACTTTCAAAACAACCTTGATGCCAAACCTTGACATCAACATTTTTTGATTTTTTGGCTTGAATAAATTGTCAAAATAGTGCTGATGCCAAGCCTTGGCATAAGCATTTTTGAATTTTTTCGACTTGAATAAACTTTCAAAATAGCTCTGATGCCAAGCCTTGGCATCAACATTTTTTGATTTTTTTTGCTTGAATAAATTGTCAAAACAGCCATGATGTCAGGCCTTGACATCAGGATTTTTTGATTTTTTTTTGTTTGAATAAATTGTCAAAACAGTGATGATGCGTTGATGCCAAGCCTAGCCATCAGTTTTTTTGATTTTTTTGGCTTGAATAAACTTTCAAAACAGCACTGATGCCAAGCATTGACATCAACATTTTTGATTTTTTGCTTGAATAAATTGTCAAAACAGTCCTGATGCCAAGCGTTGGCATCAGCTTTTTTGAATTTTTTTTGGCTTGAATAAACTTTCAAAACAGTTCTGATGACAAGCCTTGGCTTAAACATTTTTTGATTTTTTTTTTGCTTGAATAAATTGTCAAAACAGTCCTGATGTCAAGCCTTGACATCAACATTTTTTAAAACTTTTTTTGGCTTGAATAAACTATAAAAACAATCATGATGCCAAGCCTTGGCATCAGTTTTTTTTTTGAATTTTTTTGGCTTGAATAAACTCTCAAAACAGCTCTGATGCCAAGCCTTGGTTGTTGACTATTAAACCAAGCACAATCCAACTAGAATTAGTATTTGTTTTTAAGTCTCTATTATTTATTATTTAGAGGTCAATTAGTATTGTGTTTCCTAATTAGTTTAGAGTTTATTATTAGGACTATTATAAATAGATGGTTTGAGAAACCTTATTACCCCTATTAGAGAGGAGGATTAAAAATATAGTGAGAGAGGTTTTGTGTAAGCCGACTGAGACCATAGTTTTAATTAATTAGACAATTTTATATTGTCTACATTTGGTATTAGAGCTTGAGGCTCGATCCTGGTTATTGAGAAATTCAATAAAAGCTTGAGCTTTGTTGGTTATGTGGAGAAAATTATTATTCAAGTTTACAATTTTGGCTATTTGGTGACGACCCATTGAACAAGGACTCAACTGAGTATTGATGTGAGTTCGTTTGATAACGAGTTGAAGAAATCTTATAGAAGAATTATTGGAGCGTGATTATTTGCGAGAATGAGCTATATTTAAAGATGAGTCAATTAGTTGCTTGATTTATAATGATGAGTTTTCCCAAGTTAGTTCTTTATAATTATGATTCTTGGAGTATTGACATTAGTAATTATCTCAAAGAATGTTACTTATCGTCGTATGATATATTTGAGCAATTTGATAATTCGGAGTTAAAGACACTTTCGATAGCGAAAGAGCTTCGTGTTTGACCGATTTTACAAAAGTCGATACATGAAGAAATTTGGGGTTTGTTGCGTTTGGGAAGTGAAGAATCTTTACAAGTGGTTTGGAAAAAAACTAGAACATACTTTTAAAAATTATGAGGAATGGAAGAAACTTGAGTGTGATTTCAAATACTTTGTAGGTCCAATTATTTCTAATGAATATTGGACAACGAATTATTCCGAAGACAAATTTACGGTTGAAAAACAAAGAAGACATTTAAAGAAAATAGAAGAGATGAAAGAAATTTTGAAGAAGATTGATGAGGAAAAAGAAATTGAAAAGAGAAAACACGATATGGTAGATGGAAGATGAAAAGAAAATGAATTGGAAGAGAATAATGATAAAAAAGAAAGTTTTGAATTTGGTGGTGATACGAAGGAGGAATTGAATGTGACTGAAAAAGATGGCAAAGATACCCTGTTGGGAGATACAGGCATGACATTGGCAACAAGTTCCATTTCTGATAGTTTGTCGCACCCGTTAAATACTTCACCTTCTGATGTGGGTATTAACCAAGAGTCCATGATTTGGGCAGTAAAGCTAGTGGTGATCTTGTGCTGGAATTGCAGATTGCAGAAAAGTCAAATCAACTTAGTGAAGCTGTAACCAAGATTGAATCTATAATGGAGGAGCTTGCAAAGCTTGAGGGAGAGTTAGAAATCAGTTGTAAGCTCCTAGATGAATCTCAGATGAATTGCGCTCACCTAGAAAATTGTCTACAGAAAAGCAAGTATAATTTATCAGATGGGGAAGATGATGAGTTTGAAGATGAATGGGTTAACATGAAAGATTATTTTGATCGTGAAGAACAAGTCAAGAAGTTGTATATCAAGTATAAAGTTCGTCCTCAATCGCGAGTGAAGATGAAGACCGATGTTCGAATTCAAGTGTATGAAATACTGACAGCTGTAAAGATTGCGTTGGATATTATTGCTCGAGATGGCGATGGACCAACGAGCTTGGTTTAAGGGAGACAATGTTGACTATTAAACCAAGCACAATCCAACTAGAATTAGTATTTGTTTTTAAGTCTCTATTATTTATTATTTAGAGGTCAATTAGTATTGTGTTTCCTAATTAGTTTAGAGTTTATTATTAGGACTATTATAAATAGATGGTTTGAGAAACCTTATTAACCCCATTAGAGAGGAGGATTAAAAATATAGTGAGAGAGGTTTTGTGTAAGCCGACTGAAACCAGAGTTTTAATTAATTAGACAATTTTATATTGTCTACATTGGCATCAATTTTTTTTTTTTGAATTTTTTTGGCTTGAATAAACTTTCAAAATAGCCCTGATGCCAAGCCTTGACATCAAAATTTTTTGAATTTTTTTGGCTTGAATAAACTTTCAAAATAGCCCTGATGCCAAGCTTTGGCATCAACATTTCTCGATTTTTTTGGCTTGAATAAATTGTCGAAACTGTCATGATGCCAAACTTTGACATCAACATTTTTTGATTTTTTTTTTGCTTGAATAAACTGTAAAAACAATCCTAATGCCAAGCCTTGGCATCAATTTTTTTATTTTTTATTTTTAATTTTTTTTGGCTTGAATAAACTCTCATAACAGCCATGATGTCAAGCCTTGACATCAAAATTTTTGATTTTTTTGTTTGAATAAACTGTAAAAACAATCTTGATGCCAAGATTTGACATCAATATTTTTGTTTTTTTTTTCTGAAAAAACTGTAAAAACAGTGCTGATGCCAAGACTTGACATCAGCATTTTTAGTTTTTTTGGCCGGATGACTTTTGTCTTAATTAATGATATTTTTGTCATTTGGTAACCAATTTATAGTTATATGAAATGTCCAAAAAATTGATGGTCTTAGATTAAAACATGTTTCTAAAATTATACCCACTTAAAATTTGTCCATTAATAATTATCTAATTTTGTATAAGAGAGAGTACAACGGAGGAGTATACCAGAATGAAAGAGGGTTTATCACTTACAACGGGGTATCATACCCTCAATCATACCGAAATCAATTTTGATATTTCAAATTGAGTCTCCTACGCCCAAAATTCGGGAATCAGCCTGCACTTGCCGGTCCACTTGGAAGCTTTGCCATATATATCTCTCTCTCTCTCACCAAATAAAGAATGGGTCCCATGATTTTTTTTCTTTTTCTTTGATTTTTTGATTTTTTATGATTCAAAATAAAATAAAAAAATATTTTTAAAAAGTAAATATTTTTATCTATAAATAGAGACTTGGTTTGACTCATTTGGATATCAAATTATTTTTTCCAAATTTTAAAGTTATTGGAGATAAAGATGGTAGGGTATAAAAAATTATTGGGGTTTGTACCAAGCTGTTGTATGAGTTTTTTTGTTTGGATAGTTTATAAGTATCAAATAAATTTTTATATTTATTTTTAATAAGTTGAGTAGTAAAAAGGGATCAAAGATGATCCTTTGTTGTACATGGCCTAATGATGCGATAACTTATGTTGTCATCTAGTTCGAATTATTTTGTACCTAACACGGGAGCCTTATAAGATGCCAAGTAAGTCATTACATCATTTTATATGTAAATTTTAATAGTCCCTATATTTCGAATAAAAAAGTCTATTATATTGGGATATATTTCATTTCAAAAAAATATGTTAATTATTTTTATAATATTTTAACTTTATTTTTTACAATTAAAAATAACTTATTAATTTCGTTTTAATATTTTTGTAATTATTATCAATTTTAATGCTATTTATATATTTGTTAATAATTAGATTTTTTAAACTTGAACTGTGGGTTGAAATTAAGGAAATACATGTAGCATTAAGCATTACTCATTCAATATAAAAATAGCGAAATAATCAATTTTCAAAAGCCGATGAATTGCACTGTGAATTTTAATGTATTTAAGGTGGGTAAGTCCGACGAGAGATATACTCAAGAATCAATAGGCTAGTGCCGAAGTCAATGATAGAGCCAACCAAGTAAGCTAGCCGTGAAAGATACTCAAATACTTACTACTTTGACGTTATCTATTGACTCAGTGTATGATCATCGATCAATCCACCTTTTCTGAGTATTAGTACTCCTACCAATTAACAACTGACCCTCAATACTCATACTCCAAACCATTAATTTCAAACACTTAATTTCTTCTGCCATGAACAACAACCGCCACCACCACTTCCTTATCATCTCTCTACCAGCTCAAGGCCACATCAACCCTACTCTTCAGCTTGCTAAGAACCTCACACGCTCCGGCGCAGCACTTGTCACTTTTGCCACCACCGTCTGCGGCCTGCGCAAACTCCAAGCTGCTAATCATCTCCCTTCCCTCAACGGCCTATATTATGCTTCGTTTTCTGATGGCTATGATGACGACAGCAGCAGATCGACGAGGCCCGGTTACCTAGATGAGTTAAAGCTCCTGGGTTCCCAAAGCCTTACCAATCTCATCCTAACACTATCTGCGGATGGCCCCTCAGTCACCTTCTTGGTCTACACCATCCTCCTACCTTGGGTTGCAGATGTGGCGCGCCAGATGCACCTCCCATCTGCTTTCCTTGCCATCCAGTCCGCCACTTCGTTTTCTATTTACCACCGGTTCTTCAATACCAATGATGGTATCCACACATGTAACAAAGACATCGACCCTTTGATTTCTTTAGAATTACCAGGATTGCCATTGTTGACTTGTCATGATATTCCTTCATTTCTATTGCCAAACAAGGAATTCCATTCAGTCATGGTGCCCATTATGCAACAACACATACAAACACTAGAACAAGGCCCCAACCCTTGTGTACTAGCAAACACTTTTGATGCCTTGGAACACAGCTCAATCAAATCTATTGTTCCTAATGTAAAATTCATTTCCATTGGCCCACTACTTCCATCTTCTTTCTCTGATGGAAAAGACCAATCAGACAATTCCTTTGGCTGCGATTTATTCAAAATTTCAAGCGAGATCAAGTACTTGCATTGGTTAGATTCCAAACAAGATCGGTCGGTAATCTACGTGTCGTTTGGAAGCTTGGTGGTTTTGCAGAAAAGGCAAACGGAAGAGTTGCTTGAGGGACTTGTCGAAAGCGGCCGGCCGTTCTTGTGGGTTCTCCGTGACTATGGTAATGATCAGGAAGAAGCAGAGGGTTTTAAGGGAAAGATGGAGAATGGATTGATAGTGCCATGGTGTTCACAAATGGAGGTGTTGTGCCACCCTGCGATCGGGTGTTTCGTGACGCACTGCGGGTGGAATTCATTGTTGGAGAGTATTGTGGCTGGGGTGGCAATGGTGTGTTGTCCACACTTTTCGGATCAGCCGACAAACGCTAAGATGGTGGCGGATGTTTGGGGGAACGGTGTGAGAGCCATATCTGATGATGAAGGGGTGGTGGAGAAGGAAGAGATGAAGAGGTGTTTGGATGTTGTGATGGGAGGTGGAGAGTTAGGGGAAGAGATTAGAAAGAATGCTGTGAAATGGAGAGGTTTGGCCATAGAAGCTGTCAAGGAAGGTGGTTCTTCCTCTCGCAATCTGAAAGAGTTTCTCGACATGACAGAGTAGTAACAATCTGGTGGTAATTTTCATCTCTTTTTTGATGACAATCGAAGATGATGGATT
Organism: Codonopsis lanceolata; assembly: GCA_013146195.2. Lineage (NCBI taxonomy): Eukaryota > Viridiplantae > Streptophyta > Magnoliopsida > Asterales > Campanulaceae > Codonopsis > Codonopsis lanceolata. The sequence goes on from CM028384.1 coordinate 92,130,693, forward strand.
AATTCAATCATTCGCATATTTCCTCTTTCTACTGAAAAATCTGTGATCACAACGAAGAAACCAGCTGTATCACTGTTTCAAAGATTTTTGTATGCAGTGTTTTCAATACAGCTTATCCCTCATATTTCAAGTTTGAAATTTGGCATTTTAATGAATTGAAACGTTTAGAAACATAGATGTCGAATAAAACAGTTAGCGAGTACGCTAAATAGCTAACTGAAAAACTGAAATGATCATGCGAGATTATTAACTACCTTCGAGAACAATTAGTCAAGGACAACATCAATTTTATGGCATATCAGCTTCTAGACCACAAACTTCAAGGAAATTTGTCTAACAGGAAATAAATCTCAACTAGTGATGAACCCTACGTTGATCTCGTATTAGTGTACGCCTCTGCATCTTTCTCCTTGATGAGCAATGCGATCGCGCCGCAAAGAGTTAAATGGGTTAAATTAATTATAAAAAATTATTTTATTTTATTTAAGTTTTTTTTTTGTTTAAAAGTCTTTTCTTTTATTTAATTTGAGATTATTTTTGTTTAAAAATCTTAAACTTTAAAGTATTAGAAAATGGTTAGTTTAGCTTGGAATTCAATTCCATTGGGAGAACGATTAGTTTAGCTAAGAATTCAAGTCACTGTTCATTATTTGAAGCTTTGTTTTGGACCTTTTGGCGCTTCAGCCGAGTTCTTTCATTTGGGTTTGAGAATTCTTCTTTAGTCCATTTTAACGACAATTATAAGCCGTTTCTTTTTCCTTTCGCTTCCATTCTGCATCACTCCTCCAAGAACCGGTACAATTAATTAGCTTTATTTTTTTAAACTAATAATGTAGCCTATAAAATGCTCCAACCGTTCCATCCAAAAATAAACATAATTTTTTAAAGTGATGTCTTTAATACATCCCAAAATAATTACTCCCTCCGTTTCGGGTAAATAGTCCTCGTTGAAAGTCAAATTTTATTAGAAAATAATAATTTTAGTCGTTCAAAACGTAATAAAATGACACTTTCATTTCTTAATTTTTGAAAGTCGACATTTTAAGTTAAACATTCTAAAATGAAATAGTAAACTTTTTGCCCGGATCGGAGGGTATAGGGTATACGAGACTCTTTTTATTTGACGGAGAGGGTATTAAATAATTATCATTTTAAGCGTAAAAATTACTACTTGTTATATGCATGCAACATTCCGGTTCATTAAACAATAGCTCCAGAATCAACACCTATTGCCGAATTCGATAATAGAACCAACCATGTAAATGGCAGCGAAAGATGCTCAAACACCTTACTATTTTCATTATTTTGACCTTATCTATTGACTCATTACATCAAGAAAATGATACCTTCTTCACTGATCAGTACTAGAACCAATTAATAATTTCTAACACCTTATTTCTGCCATGAACAACCACCATCACCACCCCACTTCCTTCTTATTTCTCTACCAGCTCAAGGCCACATCAATCCTACACTTCAGCTTGCTAAGAACCTCATACGCTCCGGTGCGTCACGTGTCACTTTTGCCACCACCATCTGCGGCCTGCGCAAACTCCAAGCTGCTGATCATCTCCCTTCCATCAACGGCCTATATTATGCTTCGTTTTCTGACGGGTATGATGACGATTACAGTAGATCGACAAAGCCTATTTACCAAGCTAAGATAAAGCTCGTGGGTTCCCAAAGCCTTACCAATCTCCTCCTAACACTATCTGCGGATGGCCCCCCAGTCACCTTCTTGGTCTACACCATCTTCCTACCTTGGGTGGCAGATGTGGCACGCGAGATGCATCTCCCATCTGCTTATCTTTCCACTCAGTCTGCCACAACATTTTCTATTTACCACCGGTTCTTCAATTGCAACGATGGTATCCATACTAGTAACAAAGACATCGACCCTTCAATTTCTATAGAATTACCAGGATTGCCATTGTTGACTTGTCATGACATTCCTTCATTTCTCTTACCAACTGCACCATTCCATTCAATCATCGTCTCTACTATGGAGGAACACATACAAACACTAGAACAAGACCCCAACCCTTATGTACTAGCAAACACTTTCGATGCCTTGGAACACAGCTCAATCAAATCTATTCCTCCTAATGTAAAGTTCATTTCCGTAGGCCCACTACTTCCATCCTCTTTCTCCGATGGCGAAGACCAAGACGACATTTCATTTGGTTGCGATTTATTCGAAAGTTCTTGTGAGATCAAGTACTTGCAATGGTTAGATTCCAAACCACATCGGTCGGTGATCTACGCGTCATTTGGAAGCTTCGTGGTTTTGCAAAAAAGGCAAAAGGAAGAGTTGCTTGAGGGACTTGTCGAAAGCGGCCGGCCGTTCTTGTGGGTTCTCCGTGACTATGATAATGATCAGGAAGAAGCAGAGGGTTTTAAGGGAAAGATGGAGAATGGGTTGATAGTTCCTTGGTGTTCACAAGTGGAGGTGTTGTGCCACCTAGCGATCGGGTGTTTCGTGACGCACTGCGGGTGGAACTCAATGTTGGAGAGCATTGTGGCTGGGGTGCCGATGGTGTGTTGTCCACACTTTTCGGATCAGCCCACAAACGCTAAGATGGTGGAGGATGTTTGGGGGAACGGTGTGAGAGCCATATCAGATGATGAAGGGGTGGTGGAGAAGGAAGAGATGAAGAGGTGTTTGAATGTTGTGATGGGAGGTGGAGAGAGAGGGGAAGAGATTAGAAAGAATGCTGTGAAATGGAGAGGTTTGGCCATAAAAGCTGTCAAGGAAGGTGGTTCTTCTCACAATCTGAAAGAGTTTCTTGACATGACACTGTAAAAATCTGGTGGCGTAATTCCCTTGTTTTAATTTTCATCTCTTGTTTGCTGACAAACAATCTGAAAGATTTTCTTGATCGATAATCCTGCTGCTGCTTTGAATCGGCCGAGTGTTGCCTGCAGGGTTAAAACCTCATTATGCGTACGTAGCAACTGTATACACTTGAACAGAAATTGAAATCGAAGCTGCATTTCAAAAACACTTCAAGACAAGAGCCCTAACACGTTAAATAGTGACTTTCCCTTTCTTTTTCCTGAATCTTTCACTATATATTTAAGGAACAAGTTTCAATTGATTTAAGAAACTGTATGTAGCAAATTGATTTCTTTGATTGAAAAAAAATACAAGAAGAAAGGGTTTCAAACCAAAAAAAAGTTTCAAACTTGCAGGCACATATCCAAGTGATATTCGACAATCGATCGCTTCATATAGAAAACTCACTAGAATTTTGTGCCCGTGCCATAGGTACGGTGACACTAATATCAGTATATATTAACTACGTAATTAAGGGGTATATTTCTTTAAGTGATAGTTGAAGGGTGCTATTCGAACTCGACACATAGTTGATGAGAGTTGTTTGTAAGGGGGTTATTCGTAACTCACTCAGAACCGTTGGATTTTACGACCGAGATCGATCCAAACCGTCAAATAGCTTCTGGCAATTGACTGAGCTTTATTGTATAGTTAACTAGATTTTGTGCCCGTGCCTATGACATGGTGTATGAGACGATGTCAGTATGGGACGATGTCAGTATGAGACGGTGTTAGTATTCAAATAAATTAATATAATAAACAATTTAAAATTAACATACCTTGGTAACCAATTAAAACAATATGATTATCCACAGTGGAATAAAAATCTAAATTTACTTTTGTATTTTTTTTAAGGGAAACAGGGGCGGTATCCTGTTATATTTTATTAATAAAAATAATATTACAAATGTGAGGGGGACAACCAAATTTTGCCTTTATAGGAGGAGAGGGAACGATCTTGAAAAGGAAATACTAACAACAAATAAAAACTAAGAAATTTGAATTGAATGTAAACCTTGGGCATCCATAATTATATCACTACTTAATTTTCTTCTGGAGGCTCTTGTTTCACAACAATTTCTGGTTTTGAAACGCGAGATGCAATAACTTTGTCCAGTATTTACATCTACACATATGACAAAGAAGATTCAGACAGATTAATTTAAGGCAAAACCCTACATTTGGCCACCCAACTTTTCAAAAAATTGCAATGCGGCCACCGAAAGTTTAAAACTTGCAATGAGGCCACTGAACTAAATTTTTGTTGCACGCGTGCCCATATTTTGGATGTCCGTTAGCTCCATCGTTAAATATGAATAAAATCCCTATTTTGCCCCCTTTAAATAACAATTTTTCTCTTTGTGTGATATTAGAAACCCAAAGGGGTCTAACTGAAAAAATGTTATTATATATCGCCGACCTCCTTCATCTTCTCCGGCGAATCTCCATCGCCGACGTTAGATCTGCCTCTCCTTTCTCGCGCATCCAACCAAACCTCCCCCCTCTGCATCACTGCCCCAGATCCATTCCAGATCTGGCCGGCGAGACTCCATTGTTGGGAGACTCCCAAGATCCATTCCCTATTTTGCCCCTTTTTGCAAAGAACTTGGAGACTTAATGCGCCCTAGAGATATGCGAAGAGGATCCGTAATGCCTTACCGAATTGTCGACTTTTTCTTTCCTTTTAGGAGCTGAAGGATACACTCACGCTCCTCTTCCTCCAGCCCGCCCGACTGTAAAAACAACGTTTATGCCTCGCTAACCAATTCGGGATCGTGCGTGCCTCAACGAAAAAGCACGCAACACACGATCCTCATCCTCCAAATTATCATTATGTCCATGCCCATCGTCGAAATTGAGAGCGTAACTCAACGGATCGCATCGAATTTCCCAGGCGCTCTTTCGCCGCACTGCCAATGAAGTTCTTCCATTTGGGACCCAACAAGCTCGACCACTCTTTCACCTTTTTAAACGCGCCCACGCCTTTGGACCACCAATGACTGCCTGCAAATCATCCTTGTCCGTGATTCGCTTCACAAATTCGGGCAATCGACGAGTTTGATCGATCGAGACCAACGCACGGCATCCAAAGCAAAGACATCCTCGTTTGGCGAGCATAACCTCGTGCAAATCTCTGTCGATTCTCGATTCGACTCAATTGGAATGAGTTCGGCGGTGGCTTCCGGCAATATATAATAACATTTTTTCAGTTAGACCCCTTTGGGTTTCTAATATCACATAAAGAGAATAATTGTTATTTAAAGGGGGGTAAAATAGAGATTTCACTCATATTTAACGATGGAGCTAACAGACATCCAAAATATGGGCATGCGTGCAACAAAAATTTAGTTCAGTGGCCTCATTGCAAGTTTTAAACTTTCGGTGGCCGCATTGCAATTTTTTGAAAAGTTGGGTGGCCAAATGTAGGGTTTTGCCTTAATTTAACTATATTTTATGCATAAAAATGATTAATTAATTAAAATATTAAAAAAACATACCGCCTCATTTACAAAACTCGAATCGTCCCACATATCATCGTACAATAATATTTGAGATGGAGGTGGAGGGGGTGTCAGAGTTGTTGGTGGAGTTGCAGGTGGAGTTGTAGGTGAGGTTGCTGGGACCTATTTTGGAGCAATGTGTAAGATAAAATTATGTAATTGTAAAATTTGTATTATATGTAATTATTAACACTTATCTAAACATGAGTTGGGTGCTCACAAATTCCTCTACAGAATCAGAATCATAACAATTAGGTGGAGGGGGAGTTGGAGATGCATGTGGAGTGTCAAATGACAAATGGAGTTACGGTGACCTATTTGAAACCATGTATGTGTTAGATAAAAACTATATAATCGTAAAAAAATGATTTTGATGTAATAGTGTATAAAATGACAACATTTTAATTTTAGAGTTGAAATTATAGGGATTTATACTTGTGGTAGAACCACTATAAAAGAACTTCAGAATAAACTATATTTATTGTCGAAGTTTCTTCTTGTGATGGTAAGAGAATTGTTATCCTACCGAATGTAGTACATCGGAAAAGTGCAACGTATAATTGACCATGAGTAAACATTGGGGTACGAAGATCAATGCCGACAAATTTAACCGACTGGCCTTGTGATTTATTTATAGTCATTGCAAACGCCAATCTAATTGGAAATTGTCGTCTTGTAGTAGGAATGGTAAGCTTAGAAGCAGAATGAGTAAGAGAAATTTTTGGTATAAATACCAAATTTCTAGCTTTATCTCCAATTAATATTTCGATTTCAATAATCCGCTGCGCACATCTTACTATCCTCAGTCTTGCTCCATTGTAGGGACCATCATTTGTGGCAAGATTCCTGAGCAAAATAACTGGACAACTGATTTTCAATTACAGGCCCGAAGGGGGGAGACCAGGAGGATTCAAAGAGTTCAAATATTCGATTGGGAATCTATTTTTTCCATGATTAGATCATTCATATCATCTTCCACGTTTTTGTCTGCCGATAGATAACTAATGACATTTCCGGGGAATATCTTCAATACTTCAACATTTATATTATTAACATTATCATTGCGTGAAGATAAAATAGTCCATTCTGTTAAGAATTTTGCAGAAGAAGTCCCAATCCTATGCAGTTGTGGATACACTTCTCTTATTAATTCACCGAGGTCTTGACACTTTCGAATTGTAGAAGGTAGTTCAATGGTTTCATATGGATTGATTCCTACCTGTTGATTGAAATTAAATTAATGTTAATCATAAAATGTTTATTAATTTAAAATTTAAACGTAGAAGTGTAAAATTAATATTACCTCGTTCAAATATGTAGCGAATTCAACATTTTCTCGAATCATTTGGATTCAATAGCATGTTTTGTGATAGAGTCAAAATGTGTATATGATTCCAAAGTGTTGATTTTTGAAGAGTTGATCCCACAATTTGTTCACAATATCCTTTTGGTACAATGGGCAAAGTTTGGCGAAAATCCCCATCAAGTACAACAGTAATTCCACCGAAAGGATTGATGTTATCACGAACATCTTGAAGAGTGCTATCCACGGCCTCAACGAAATGACGATGTTGCATAGGGACCTCATCCCATATAATCAATTTCGCCTCCCTAAACAATTTCGCATGAATTGACTGTTTAGTGAAGAACGTATAGTGTCTCAGGGTGTGACTACTTATAAAATTAATTGTAGGGGTGACTTTGTAATAGAGTGGAAGAAAATAGAGAGTTAAAAGTGGATAACTACTCTCACACATGTGAATGTGAGAGTGAATCCCAACCATTAAATTTTTTATGATAATTTAATCTTAACCTCTAAATAGTTTTAGTCAATTGCACATGTGTGAGAATAAGTTCTATTGTAATATAGATGATTTAGAAGATTAATTCAGGGTGTGACTACTCAAAATTAATTGCAGGGGTGACTTTGTAACAATGTGGGAGAAAACAGAGAGTTAAAAGTGGATAACTACTCTCACACATGTAAATGTGAGAGTGAATCCCAACCATTAAAATTTTAAGATAATTTAATCTCAACCTCTAAATAGATTTAGTCTATTACATATATGTAAGAATGAACTCTATTATAATATAGATAGGCAGTTGGTGGTCAGCAAATTCAAAGTTGTAAATCATTTACATTGCCCTTTTAACCCCTTACCTTAATCAAGAACAAGCGCTATTTAAGCCCATTTTGCAAAAGGGTAAATTTGGGTGGATCCACTTTCTAAAATTGAGGAAAATTATGAGTCAGTCTACTTTTCATAGATTTAAATCGCTTAAGTGCTATGTTTTTTTTTTCAAACCAGAAAATGATACTATTGAGGAAAAAAAACTATGATACCCTTAAGGAACATGAGGTGTGCTACAGAAATGCATCGCGATTCATTAACTATTGAACCGCGATGCATCAATTTTGTTGCATTATTTTTACATCGCGATTCATTAATTTTATTGCATTAATTTTTACATCGTTGTTCAATAGTTTAATTGCCTAATCTAATTTCACCGCGATACATCAATGTTTGCACTATGATTCATCAATTTTATTGTATTAATTTTGACACCTCGATTTAATAGTTTAATTATCTTGTTTAATTGCACCACGCTACATTAATTTAATCATATATTTTTACACCGCGATACAAAATCATAATAAACCTGACCATGTCTTCAGTATTCTGCTTCTTCCTTGTCATCCATCGCAATGTACCAGATCAGGTCGATCTCCGTTTCGTTAGCCAATAATGGTGATTTTCGGATCCAAAGTGTTTACTAGAGCTGATGAAGGAGACGATGATATTTTCGAATAATATTTTGAAAACTGAACTTTTGCGATTGAAAAAAGAATGGTGGACTGGAGAGGTTAGAAACTTTGGAAAAGAGACCGATTAGAATTTTATCCTAAAATTTTCAATCGCTCAATTACCGCGTTCTTTTTTTCTACCGAAAAAAGTTAATTTTGAGGGTGAAAAGACTACGATACCTTTAATGAGCCCGAGCACGTTACGAATCATTTACTTAATGTACCGTGCTGCATAAAATTTTTGCACCGCGATGCATCAATTTTTGCACCGTAATGCATTAATTTAAATCCCTAATTCATTTTTTGCACGATGATACATCAATTTTTACACCGCAATGCATCAATTTAAATCATTCATTCAATTTTGCATCACATTGCAACACATTTTTGCAACGCGATGCAAAATCACAATGATCCAGACAATGTCTTTCGTCTTCTTTTTCCATTTCTTCTGTCGTTAGCCTTCTTCTTCCTTCGCATTCATTCCTAGTGAAAAATCTTTCAATCCAACACATGTCCATTACAGTTTCGTATTTAATGAATAATTTTTTTTACCTTCAGGTCGATCCCTGTTTCGTTGTGGACAATCGTAATTTTTGAACTCAAAGTGTTGATCAGAGCTGTGGAAAAGATGATCTGAACATTTTAGACAAAATATTTTGAAAATAAACTTTAGCAATTGGAAAAAAAAAATGCTTGACTAAAGAGAAAAAATGTATCCACCTACAAATTTCTCTTTTGAAAATTACTAAACATATCGCTCTCAGAACGAACTCCGATCTCCCACTTCAAGCCCAAAAAACAGCCCTTTTAGTATGTATCCCAACAAGATCGAGCTCGCTTTAAGTCCATTTTGAAATACACCAAATATAGGCTACAGCCCAAGGTTGAGGGAACGTCGCGTCCACTAAATTTACCAGCACGCGCACCAAGGGATATGTTAGTTTTCTATGTTTCGATTTTCATGAAGAGAGTGCAATAAGTATAAACCCAGGGGCTATTAGTGTACATTTCTTCAAAAAGAAACACTCCTGATGAGTGGTTAAAATCTTCCACTACAAAGCCAATTTTACGAATAATAATTGAAAAGAAAGCAAACACATTTTGATATGGTTTGATGTGAAAATTCAAGAAAGCTACTGCTCCCTTCCTAAAAGGAAAAAACAAAAGTTTCTCATTTTTCAATCGTTTCAGAAAATCTATTCATTTTTAAAATTATTACTTTCCCAGTCTCAAAATTATCGTATGAGTTGATTTGGCGCACGATTTAAAAAGAATATATTTGACTGGATTATTAATATTAAAATAATATGGTTTTCTTTAAAGCCCATTAATATGTGGCTCAAAATTAATGTAAAAGAAAAAAGTAAGAGTAAAGTGATAAACGTGATATCTTTAAAAAACTTTCAAAGAAGACAATTATTTTGACACGGATAAAAAAGAAAGTAAAATAATAATATTGGGACAAAGGGAGTATTTTGTATGCTGAATCAAATAAAATACATTTTTAAAAACGAAAGAAGTACTAAATATTACTTAGATAGTTAGACGAAGAAACTAAGAGCTATAAATGGTTTGTATTCAACACCAAATAAAAGAGCTACAAATGTGATAAGCGTATTTATGTGTGATATTTTTAGTTGATTTTGTACTTAATTTGTGAGTAAATATTACACTTGTCGTTGTTTTGTATTTGTTTGATGATTGTAGTGCATGAGTGACTTGGAAAAGAAAAGTTGAGCAAAAGAGCTGTTTTAAATGAAGAATGACTTCGGTGGTTGTAGTGTGAGCATGTGCTAACTAAAGTAAGCAATGATATAGCTGAAGATAAACGTCAAATGGACACACGGTAGCTAATGTTTAAGTGCAAGTCTGACTTCCAATACTCAAGGACTTTAGATAACAGTTATGTTGGAAAATTAGGAAAATTAGAGAGTTATTTATTTATTATTTTCCCTTTTTTCTTGTAAACAAAATCCCTAGTCACTTATTAGTAGTTGAGAAAAGTCTTTGCTAAAAACTGCTAAGTAGCGGAAGAAGTGTGGACTGGGGAGTGGAGAAATTCGTACGGATCCTAAGATGAAAAAAAGAGAGGAATCAGCTTTCTTCAAGATCAAAAACTCTTGCCGGGTATTTTTTCTTTGGTGTTTTATAAGTTATTTTGAGTTTGTTTAGTGACTAATTTCATTCTCCGGTCAATGGCAAATTAAGTCTTGTTATTTTATTATTGTAAGATCTAAATTGTGTTTATTTACGTTTAATTGTAAATATTTGTTTGTTCTTTGTTTTGTACGTTGTACGAGTATTGTGACTAGTAAATATTCAGGGCTTCGAATTTTTATTAACATAATAGTTTAATGCTAGTTAGAGCCATTGATTTGTAATTGTTTTTGGGTATTAACGTAGTAGCAAGTAAGTAAGTAACACATCTCTTAGCAAGTAACAAACATAATCTAACCCTTTTGTGGAAGCAAATAATGATGTTGCTTCAATATACACTATTTAGAATCAATGTCTTTCTTTTCTTAATGCAATCAAAAGTGCTAAATGTTACGAGCTTCTCGAGAATTGTATTCCGGTTAGGTGGTAATTAACAAGCTTCTCTTAATTATCGATATTATAAGGAAAGATTATGTGTTAGATGTTTGTCGATATCTATAACCAGTTTATTTGTACTTAAGTGAGACATTTTTGCATCGATGATCAATAGTAAAATGCGAGATGAAAATTAGTTTATTGGCTAGACTTTAGTTATTGAATTTTATTGAGCAAAATCTCTGCTTTGTTTCATTAAGTCTTGTAATTTAAGTTTTAATTAATTTGTTTGTTAGCTACTCTCTATGTTCCACCCAAAGAGTCTTTATTTGAAAAACCTAATTATTAAAGGATATATTAATATCAATAAAATTAGTCATAATTACAATAATAGTTAAGCACAAATAATGTACTTACAACACAAGTGGATGGTAAAGCCGTAAAGATGAAATGTTATAGAAATTGTAAGCATGACTTTTGAAAGTGGACTTTTAGAGTGAAACATCTCAAAATAGTATAGTGAACTCTTTACTTGGTATGAAAAGAGTATTAGTTTGGATAAAATCCTCAAATTACATTTTTAATTTGCTTTATAAAAATTCTAAAAAAAGTAAGTACAACGTTCCCCGTGAATACGAGCCTCACTTACCATATACTCGTTTGTTGGGAAGTATGTAAATTAATTTTAACAATTGACAATTTGACACACGTCAAAATGGTCATAAGCTATAATTTGTTTCCTCTACGTGAGTAATTGGTTTGATTGTAAGAGTTGAAGCTTCGTTTTCATTAAAAAAAAAAAACATAAACAATATGATATGAAATCAATCACAACTCTTCTCTTGAGATAGAAGGAATATAGAAGCTTCAACCGACTTTCTAAATTAGCCGAACATAATGGGTCCAATTTGGGATCAAGTAGTTCCAGCTCCAGGTGGAACCAAATCTCTTCTACGCCTAACTATTAATCATAAAGTAACTGAATTCGAAAGGGGATGACATCATTTGGACGGCTTTTTGAGCTGTATCGGCGACTTTAGTTAAACGTGGTCCAATTTATTATTAAAGGAAGAATAGAAAACTTGAATAAGGTATGATAATAATATTGTTCCATCTGTTACAAAAAAAAAAAATTTGATACACTTGATTAGTTCTAAAAATATAGTTCTATATAAACTCTATGGTCTTTTAGAAAATTTTCCAAGGATTTCAAATTTATCTACCATGCCATGTTGTACCCAAAAAATTCAATGAAAATTTAAATATATAAAGTCCTTACCAATGGGTAATATTTGAATTGTCGCCTTTAACTACCAATCAAAGCAATGCTTTTCCTTCCATTATCACTTTATCTTTAAACGAATCTCCGATTTAGGCATTTTTGCTTGTTGAGGGGGTGATTTGTAATTTATCCGCATCAATTTTAATAGTATCTTTTTTGATTGGACACACAAAATAAAAAAAACTAATTAATTATATTATAAATAATAGAGTAAAACCCTCATGGTTGGTTCAATCTTCAATGATAGGATTGTGGCTTAAAAAATGTGAAGTGAGGTTCAATCTGTTCTCATGCTCGACAAAATAATGAAATGCATAACAAAAATGATATATATAAAAAAAATAATAGAGTAGTATTCCCTCCGTCTCAAAATATATAGTGTTTTGAAATAGTTTTTTTTTAATTCCAAAATAGATGAAACTTTGCAATTTTCAAGGAACTTTTTTTTTTCTTCAATTCTATCCCTATTTATTGGTTTTGTAACTCGTGTTTGGCTCTTTGAGAAAAAAACATCAAGATAATTCATTAATGTTTGAGTATATATAATTTAGTTTTTACAATATATTTTCTTGTTTTATGTAAAAAAACCTCAAAACAGCATATATTTTGAAACAGATGTATTGTTGCTTCATTAAAAGTCAATGTGTGTGTAATCATCATTAAATGAGAAGAAACAAATAAAGGTAAATTGGTAAACTTGCTTCCTTAAAAAATAAACTTTAGATATATATTTTGGGAAAAAGCAAATCATGACAATTACCGAATAACAAAGGGAGTACTTATGATCAATGGTAAGATAGTCATTGAAACAAATATCATTGTGGTAAAAAAAAAAAAAAAACTTAAAAGATAGTTATATGAGTCTCAAATGGTTATGTTTTGTCAATCAAATGTGAGTGCATAAACAATAAGTACAATTAAAAAAGAGTGGCCCTAAATGCTACACAAAAAACACTAAATATTACATTCGTTTAAAAGTTTAATTACTAATTAATCCTTTTATAAAAAGGAGTTACAATTAACCAAAAACTCTAATTACTAATTAATCCTTATCCTTTGATATAAAGGAGTTTCAATTAATAATAATTATCCTCCTATAAATATATGTCAAAACCTAGTGATTGTTTTCAATTTTTTAAAACAACCTAGCGATTTTTTTTAAAGCTGGCAATTTTTTTCAAAATTTTTTTAAAAAGGTGGCGATTATTTTTCATTTTTTTTAAAGCTAGCGATTGTTTTTCAAAATTTTTTTAAAAAAGTGGCGATTTTTTTCAAAATTTTTTTAAAAAGGTGGCGATTTTTTTTTATAGCTAGAGATTTTTTTTTTTTAAAGCTAGCGATTTTTTAAAAAAAAGTGGCGATTTTTTTCAAAATTTTTCAAAAAAGGTGGCGATTTTTTTTTCAATTTTTTATTAAAAGCTAGCGATTTTTTTTCAATTTTTTTTTAAAGAAGTGGCGATTTTTTTCAATTTTTTTTAAAGTGACGACTTTTTTCATTTTTTAAAAAAAATCCTGGCGATTTTTATTTTTATTTAAAAAAAAGTGGCGATTTTTTTTAAAATGTGGCAATTTTTAATTTTTTTAAAAACTAGTGTGGAATGGGGATTTTGTTGAGTTATCTTGGAGATAGATGCCAAGGATGTTTGTGACTGCATTGAAGGGGAAGAGATAAAGAAATGGAGAAGGGAGCTTCGGGATCATTGACCACTTCGTTTTCAATTTGATGGCTTTGGCCTTTGGGCTGAAGAGAGAAGTTTTTAGATATTAATGTGAAGACCAAACAGTTGTGTGAATAATATAAGAGGCTCAATAGCAGCTTTGCAATTTGGGGAAAGAGAAAAAAGAGTTCATAAGGAGGAGGCTTGCGGCAGGTGTGTGTGTGTGGGAGGGGGGATGGTGGTGATGCAACACATTGGGTAATGAAAGATGTTGATCGTAAGATTTTTTTAATTTAAAGTTTTTTTTTAAATGGAATGAAGGTAGTTTGCTAAACAAAGTTATTTTAAAGTTTAATATTTTTCTTTTAAAATAGAAGGAGTACAGTTTGGTAATTTAATCTTTAAAGTTATGTTACATTTAGGATTTTTCGGTGTAACATTTAGGGGTTCTGTTAAAAAAAACATAATACTTGAGGGGCACATTGCTTTAATATGTAAATGAGAGAGCAATTAAAATTCAACATATAATTGAGGGGGTTTATATATAATTTACCATTTAATTCAACAAATGTAATAATTGAAATTAAACTAGATTTTGTATCTGTGTCTATGATACGATGTTAGTATGGGACGGTGTCAGTATGAGATAGTGTCAGTATTCAAAATAATTAATTTAAAATAAATATCTCTTGGTAATCAATTAAAACAATATGATCATCCAACTATGGAAAAAAATTAAAACTTGAGAGAGACAACCAGTCTTGTCTTTGAGAGAAACCTTATATAATGAAGAGGAAAAAAATACTGAGAATATAAGGAAAATGATACAAAGAATGAAAATGATACAGAATATAGGAAGACAAACGTAAGAATTAATTTAGATATCTCATATATTGTTATCGGGATTCACGAAATCTAGTAATATCTTGGCTAATAGTTAATTTTTTAAAAAAAGCTTAATCCTGACCAATAGTTATGTTTTGTAAAAATGAATCCTAATCAGTAGTTAACTTTTCAGAAAAACTGAATTTAATTATATTGAAATTAAATTATTGGGGCAAGGAAGTGCAGTGGCTCAATCATTTCGTTATTTTAGTTTACGTTGGAAAATTGTGTTTAAAGAATGAAATTGTATAATTTTGTGGCACGGATTCTTTCTTATGTCGTTTGTGTATTATAAGGGTAATTGTGGAATCGTGTTCTACTCCATGAGAACATCGAAATCATATATTTATTTGTCTAATTTGGTGTTTGGATGAATAAGTTATGATTGATTAAAGTGTGGTTGTTGGAAGTGAGTTTATCCCACTTTGGAAGATTAACAAAAACGTGAGTGGTTTATATACAAGTGCCTTATGTTGTAAGGACATGCTTGTATAGAATAGATACTCTCTCTCGCGCACACCTGCGCAGAGGGTGCAAATCATTGTTAATTATTCTTTTGTTTTTGTAACTTTCAACATTTATTACAGACTTTATGGGCTGTTATTACCAGCTTTAATGAGAGATATTATTTGCCTATTAATGATGAATTTATTTCATCATCAATGTGGTTATTAAATCAGTCTCTTGTCTACTCCTATAAAAGAAGATGTCATCCACAATTGAAAAACACGATTAAAAAAAAAATTAATCTCCATTTCTCTTCTGTATTCTGCAAATCGTTGAGCGAAATTCTTTGGCATCCTGTTTTTTTTTGGCAATAGAGTCAGACACAAATACAGTTCGCCGGAATCCTTAGTGCTAAAGGTTTCTCGGGTGTCTCCGTTGTATCCTGGGAGACAGACGTTCGATCGAGCTTCCAAGCACAGACGTGAAGGGACGAATCTGTTTTAAGGAAACTGTGTGTGACACAGACCTCGGACCAATAGACTTCGTTCTACAACTACAGACTTCAGTCCACCGGCAGACTAGAAGCCACCAGCAGACTTGAAATCACCATCAGATTTCTGTCCAACAGTAGACTTAAAGTCTATCTGCAGACTTGTCCAACAGCAGACTAAAAGTCTACCTGCAACCTTAGACCTACAGCAGTAATCTTTCCGTTTTTCAATTTAGTATTTTGACATTATATATTGTTTTTCCGGTATCATTTTCAAACAGTTTCAATGATGAATGATTATATCTTGGATAGGTTTCTATATATAACCACTTATACGGTCTAACAATTTTCATAATTAAAATCTCACAGTTTTATATCATTACAGTCCCGCCTTCCCAATACGGGACTAACTAGTAACTAACTAACTACCACGTTCTTACAATCACAAATGTCAAGCTTTAATTCGAAACACCTTTTTTTTTTCTTTTTCAAAATAAAAGTTCAACTCAGATTCATATTCAAGCAGCAGGTGACATGATTCGATCCTTCAAAATCCATTGCGGGCTTTAAGGGACTGCCAAATAATTTCAATTGACAGTTGACTTAATTAAAAGATACTGGTAATTCATAATAATATAAATTGAATTTTCATCCACCCGTAACATAAAATATTTTTTATAAAAGCAATCATTTGAACATGATAGGTAAACAACAAAAATCTAAAATAAACATATATAGTGATTGACATGTGTCATGGAACTTTCATGACATGTGGCAATTAGTACAAGATGCTAAATGAATCTTTTTAACACAAGTGATCTTTTTGAATCATGACACATGTCAATCACAATCTTTATCTTAAGTTTAACTAATTAGAGAATTAATCAATTAGTAATTGAAGTTCCAAAAACTGTTAATCAATGAATTAATTATCCAGAAATAGCATATGCTCTTGTCGAATAGGTGCGGCTATTCCATTGTCGCACATTGAACTCACTCGAATGTTTGAAAACAAGGATTTTGTATATCACTATGTCAATACTTCGTTTCAAAAACAAGGACATTTGGCATTTATATGTGATAATTCATAATGTGAATGTTTTATTTCAACAATATAATACTCCCCCATTTCCAAAATTATTGTCTTGATTTTTTTTTTTCGTCCGTTCCAAATTATTGTCTTCTTTGAAAGTTTCCTGTTCAAGACATCACTTTTACTACTTTAGTCTTACTTTTTCTTCTTACTTTAATTTTTGGTCACATATTTATGGGTTTTAGATGAAACCACACACTCTTTCAATATTAATAATTCAATAAAATATATTTTTTAAAATCGTGCGGCAAATCAATCAAGATGATAATTTTGGGACGAGAGTAGTAAGATAATTTCTAAAGTTGCCTCATCGGGTAAGGTTCATTGCTTTTCGATCAGCTATCTGTTTGAATACCGCTCCTAGAGGCCTCAATAATATTGTTAGTGTAACTTAATATGTCCACCGAATTACTTAACAACACAAAGAGTATGATGAAAGAATGTTGAAGATTTTAGTTTATTTGTATGGTTTTTGGCCAACTTAGTGTAATACCCTGTTTGTGTAGACGTATAAAATCTAGGCAAATTGAGATTGTAGTTGAAGTGAACTCAAATACTTATATTTTATGTGTGTGGTATGAGCCTACGAGGTGTGGGTTCTGATATTGTTTCATCGACGGAAGAAATTGCCTGTATTTAAAATCGTAGGTAGGAGTAAGGGGAAAGATTTTTTCAACGGCAAGTCTGTTTACGGGAGAATCAATTCAATAAGTTTACCAATTTTTTCATTTTTATTTTTATGTTATTAACATGCATTTCATGTTTGAGATTGGATGTTATTATTGACTTACATTGTTACTATGCAATTAACTAGATTATTATGCCTTATTAATTATTTGATTGTTCCGCACTATAAATAATCTGCCCGTTGTTGTGGTTGATTTCCCAAAGGAAAAATGATTAATTTTGCTATTTTACTTTGATCAATTGTTACATTTTGCCATTGTATTATTTTTCGAGCAAAAATTGTCATTGTATTTGAAAAGAGAGATTCAATTTCGTCATTATCACTAACTGTCATCCAATTTTAATGGAATTAATTTCAGTTGCCTCCTCTGAGGTTTTTTAAAATGTAGAAAGATGTTTAATGATAGTTGAAGTTAAAAATTAAATGATTTATGGTTCTTAAATTATAAGTTTTTTTTCTTTTAGAGGTTAAAAAATATATTTTATAAACAAAAAAAAGGAAAAAATGAATGGAATATAAAAATGTAATAATAAGGAAAGATATATTTTGTCTAAATAAAAAATTAAGAGAAGAATATTAATAATACATTAGCGCTCAGTAGCTCACTTACAATTGACAAAAGCTTTACCGGCTGAAATATAATTATTAAATAAATTATTTTTTAATAAATTATTGAATTATTTAAAATAATTAAAATTTTAAATAAATTATTTAAAATATATTTAATAAATTAATAAATAATTATTAAATAAAACATATAAGACATAAATCATCAAATAACATTAAAAAATGTAAAAAAATTATCCTTATAAAAAAGAGTATTATTCAAAAAAAAATTAACACATCACAATTTTCATGGTGGCTATTATAGGTTGAATTAAAAGTATTTATATTTTTTATAACCTTATCTTTATAGTTCTCAATTATAATGGATTTTGAAAAACATTAATACATTATAATTAAATTCAATTTTCTTTACGAATTAAATTACATTCAATGAATGAGTGTTAACAACTAGATTTAAAGAATTAACTTTTTAAAAAAATTAATCGATTAGATTTCGTTTAAACTTATTATGTTTTATTATTATTATATTTTTATTATATGACCCATTAAGACAAAAATGTATTTTTTAATTAAGTTAAATATTGTTCTCTTATTTTTTATTCAAACACTATATCGTTTCTTCTTATTTGTATTTTTATATTTCATTCATTATTTTATTTTTTGTTTATAAAACACTAAAATAATATCTTTTTTAACCTTTAAAAGCAAAAAAGAAAAGAAAAAGGGCCCCCTTATAATTAATTCAAGAACCAAAAAACAATCTAACTTTTAATATCAACAATCATTAATGATCTTCCAACATTTAATATTTTCTTAAGGGAGACAACTGAAATTAATTCGGTTAGAATTGCATGACAATTAGGGATAGTGACGAAATTATATCTATCTTTAAAAGTACAATGACAATTTTTTTCAAAATATAGTATAGTAATAATATGTAAATTTTCATCAAGTGGCAAAATTAACATTTTTTCCTTTCGCAACGAAAAGGAAGCTTCAGCTGGTCCAAATCTGCAAGTTAATAAGTTTATATAAAACAGTAGCTTTCATTCATTTAAAACGTAAATATAGCATTGACAAATTCTGAAATTCTCCATAATTGGGGGCACTTGCATTTCGCACTTCGCACTTCTTAAGGAATTGTCTTTGTTTTTCTATTAAAGTCCCCAAGTCTAAGGCACTTCCTCCGTAAGCTAATTACTTCGCATGAACCCCAGCCACAAAGATTAAAGATGTGGTTCCCACTTCTCACTTCCCAGCATCATTAAATGATTAAAGTTGACATATGCCTTTAAAACATTTTTGAAAGCTTACTCCCACCGTTCCATGCAAAATTGGTTAAGCATAATCATTCTAACGTAACCACTGCTTCAGAGTTGAGAATGATCACTCAAACACAAAAACTCATCAAAACTCTGAACAATCTATTAGGTTGGGAATGATCAATTAACATGATTCATTTTCAAATTTTAAACCAATGAATTAAATATAAAAAGTGTTGAGAATTTGAACAGAATACAACAAGTTTCAACGGAGATGGAAGAAAGACAACGTCAATTACTAAATACCGTGTCGTGCCGTTGGTTAAAATGGTCTGCTCGTCTTGATGGTTACATCTTAGATTCAACCATAAAATCAAGGGGTCAATTATCATAGATACCCAAAGCTAAACTTATTTATTCCCAGTTTCCCAACCCCAACAAAACTGACCTAAAAGATTTAGGAAAGGGCCCCACAACATGTGCCGCACAACACAAAAATCTTCCTCAATAAAAACTAAAAGGGACCCTCCACCTCCAGTTACAAGTTATATATGCACCAGAATCAATCAGAATGTTCAAGTTAGGTTCCTCTACTTTAACCTAATTATAGTTTTATCCTTATACGGAGTAATACATAGAAAATGTTCTTTTTTGTTCTTGTACAATATTTTAAGGGTATTTCTCTGTACAATCCTCCTTTGCAAATAGACTAGAATACCTATTTTTATTTTATGTTTATATTAGATCAGGTTCAGGGGTGGGTTTATTAGTGATAATCAATAAAATAAAAATAAAAATACCTCAATTATTAAAGGAAGAAGCTACCTACACACCTTATTCCCCCAAATCCGTTTTTCATTAACATGTAATCGCCAATCGGTGACTCCTTTTAACAGCAACCAACTTTGTTTATGTCTCCATCTTATTGAGACTTGAGAGAGAGGATTAAGAATTTTACAATCATGACATGAAGGTGATATTTAATTAAAAAAAGACGTAGCACCCATTTTTAACAGAAAAAACTGTATGGACCATTCGAGAGCATAGAAAAATTGTGGGGCGATGAAAAATGAGCACTTTCAATATAAAGGGACACGACAACATGTCTAGTTCATGGTGTAACTAACCTAGATTTACGGGTCCGTTTTATTTTAATTGGTATTCATATCAATGAAATAACTTTGACAAATGATATTAAGAGTTGTTTGATGATTGAAAAAGTCCATGTCGATCATTACTTAAAAAATAACATTTTTGATTTAATGGATATAAAATTCTAAACCTTATAATAATATCACAAATTCAAACTCATAATATATCCAAAAACTTTCCCCTCCAATCATCATCGGACATCAAGGCCAGGGAGGCATCAACTAAAGTCTAAATTTAAAACAACAAGATGCGCCTCTTTCAAGTTTCAACCTTGAACAATGAACACCACCGTATTTACAAATTAACAAAAACAACAAACGTCTAAAAACGCGTTTACAAAGATTTCATTCATATCATATGGATGGATTTATTCTTATCTCTGCATGCCCCCTGCCAGCTTAGATCCAGCCTGCCTCTCCCTGACTATGGAATAATATTCTCTTTCACAAATCACAAATCACAAATCACAATCCCACTTCCACTTCCACAGCCTGGATTCAATTTCCATTTACTCGTTTTCTCGTTACAACTTACAACTACCCCTCATTTCCACTCAATGCTCCATCTTTGAAAAAATCTACTCCCTCCGTCCCTAATTTATCTCGTTATTTAAGAAAATCTATTGATTATTTATATTGGTTTAATGTGTAGTTTCCATTAATGTCCATACATATGTCATAATTAAAGTAGATTGAAAAGTAAGGGTAAAGTGGTAAAAGTGATGTTTAAAAAGGTAAGTTTCAAAGTAATTATTTTCGGAAAAAGGAAAGTATAATTTAGTGACGGAGTATTTACCCCTCCCCTCGTTTTCTTGTTACATCTTTCCTTTTCATCCAAAGACTTCATATTTAAAAAGTGAAAGTATTAAGGAATATATAGGTGGTCATAGTTACAAATATACTTGTTGAGGCATAACTATTATACTTACAATACAAGTGGAGGATAGAGATGAAAAATTATTGAAATAGTAAGCATAATTTTTGAAAGTTGACTATTTATATGAAATATCTCAAAATAGTATAGTTGGCTATTTGCTCAGAACGAGAGAATTATATAAATAGAGTAAGTCACATGTAAGACTGTCTTTCGGATCTTAATTTATAAGACGGAGCTCACTCTCTCACAACTCAATCCACCAACATACGGTGGGTCGAGTAAAGATGATTCGTCTTACAAAAAATATGTGTAACACCGTCTTACTTAAGTTTTTTTATCATATAGCTATCATTAAAGCTGAATATTATAAAAATGTCTGAACATATTCAATATGTTTATACCATATATAGAGGGTAAAATTAAATAATTAAAGAGATTCTACATTTAATTTTTAAATGTCAATTCCTTAAGTGATACATTTCTAAACAAAAAGTGGACTTTTTGATTGGAAAGGTTTGAGTGTTCTTTTTTACCATTTAAATTTGAGGCTAAATTGTTTTATGGTTCAAAGTTTACCCTATTTTTTTTTTGTAATTTAGTGTCCAACTTCCCAAATGTATTCAAACTACAAATTTTCCAACTTTTGTTTCTGAATATATTTTCTAGCTTTCTTCCACTAATCATATTTTAACCATCCAAAAGTATAAATTTTAATTTTTTGGTCCACATTAGTTATTGGATGAACCTGGCTGGCGTACACATGACAGAATCCTGTTGGAGTGAGTTCTGCTTTTCCAGCCTGGAATATCAAACAGAGTGGCTTTATAAATATAATTATACCGTATGCATAATGCATGTATGTATGTATTTTTTTTTTCTCCTAAGGGATACATAACAAGGGATCGAATCTGAGATCTCACACTTTATAAAACCTAGTCTACCACTGAACCACCCCTTAAGGGCACATATATGTATGTATTATTCCTTGTCTCCAATTATCAAACTCGCAATGAATGTTTGATGATTTTCCACACTTAAAAAGAGGGTAAATATAAAATAATAAAATATGGACTATGTCTATGAGTCTATGTATACAAACAATTGTCCCGGTACAAATCCTCTGCTCAAATGATGATATCTAAAAAGCTTCAAAGGTTTTCTATTTTTATTTTTTTAACATTTTAATGAGGAAAAAATCCATTGGGCCCTTTATTGACAAATAGCCAAATAGGCATACAGCATCTAATTAAAAAAAAAACAATCTTACTCCTTTATATATATATATATATATATATATATATATATGATCAATAGTGGTTCCACACTTATCCTCTTGGTGACTCGAACCCATGACCTATTAAGTATAGATGAAGCGTCTTACTTCAAGAAAATTGATTAAAATTTGACTAAAAATTTACAAAAAAATTATAAGCTACTATTCAAAATAATATTAATATTGTTTCGACGATTAAAATTATATTACTTAAATTATTTGACTCACCCCCATCTCTAAAATAGGTGTTTATTTTTGTATAAGATCACGAAATTTTATTTTGACACATGTCATATTTGGTGCAAACTAACATAAGAAGCTAAAAAATGAAACACTAATGAAAAACAAGAAGTAAACATTTATTTAGAGGCAAAGTGAGTAATTTTTATAGTATTTTGTTAGTATATTGATACGCATGGTCATGAATTATGATGATGTCGTATTTTTTTAACTAATTCTATAATGAGTAGAAATGGAAATAATCAAAGTTTTGACATTGTTTGGCCATAAGGGATTCCGGAGTAAACCTAAAAATTGAGTGTGTTGAGTCGAGTCGGGACACCTAACGGGTTCAAAAATAAGAAACTCATTAAAACTCAAATATCAAACTGGTTAAAATAGACTGAATTAAAACAGGTCGATTCATATTAACTCAGAGTTTTTTTTAACCAAAAATCTATACATTCATAAAGTAAAACCTTTGAGTCAAAATGGGTAACAAATCCGACCCGCGCTAAACCGACACGTCTCGTTAATATTTTTGGTTTGCAACGGGTTACTTGTTTCAATACAAAAATGTAAAGGACTCGAGACGAGTCGAAATTTTTTTAGGTCTAGTTAAGAATGATAACAAGTTTTAAACTGTACACACCAGCGTAGTAATTGAAAAATGTATATTGAAATTTGTTGTGAAAAAGATAAGTTAAATGAGGTATGATATTACAAGCTGGAGCTTGTGGTATTATTACAAGCTTTAGTGTTAGTACCATTGGATCAAATCTACTTAATCATCTAACGGTTTTAACAATAAATCTCGTAATAATATCACAAGCTCTAGCTCGTAATATCATTTACCAAGTTAAATTATGTGTATTGTGAATTGGTAGATAGGGGGAATTTTTTTTGAAGCTAGTACATGAATAGTAGAGGAAAAAGTAGATTTTGGTTGGGTAATAATTGTAGATAGATAGATTTTGGTAGCAAGTACCCATATTACATGAGCCGTAAAACCTAACAATAATTCTAAACTGGTATAATTGGTTGATTTTTAACTTTACAAACATGAAGTTATTTCAATGGAATAAAATATAAAAAAGGAATAAAGACGGGGAAGATGGATATAAATATACAAAGTGGTACAACTTCACTTTTTTCCCTTATGTGTTCTCCACCACATACTCAGTCAGCTTTACAAAACCAAACGAAAATGAATTTAACCCCCACCCCCCTAACTCTATTCTTTCAAGTTCATATCTGAATAACATGAAAAACATTATAACATTCAAAGAAAAAAAAATTAAACAAATCTTTAATGAAATACTTGGGGATTCCATCCAAGGACTGACCAACAAAATACCTTTATATGCTTTCTTCTCTCCCTCCTTCCCTTCTCAATCACAATGCAGTCCTCTGTTAAAAAAGAATGTTTTGTTTTTATATGATATTGTGATCCGTTTATGCTATCTGCAATCCATCGAATCAAATGTATCTGCGAATCCTGAAGGCTTCGATGGTATGCTTGACTGAGTTTGGCTGTGGGAAAAATCCATCATCGTGGAGGTACCTTCGTCCAATTGCCATCTTTGTAGGGCTTGTGGAAGGCTCAGATGGAGGTCAATGCCATAACTTTCTTCCTCTTCAGGGCGCGATGGTTTCCATTGCTCAACAAGCGGACCCAAAACGTTAACTGCATGCCCCATATCTGGTCTCTGAAATGGCTCCCGTGCAGTGCAGTGGCCTGCCAGCTCAGCCACCTTGCAAATGCTCTCGAAGGTTTCCTCATCAGGTTCCAAAGTTTGGTCTATAGCCTTTCCTAGGTTGTCCTTGTTGATGAGGACCCTACGGAACCATGTTACCAAGTGAGACCTGTCTTCCGGCATTGTCTCGTCTAGAGCTTTTCTACCGGTGATTATCTCCATCAACACCACTCCGAACGCATAAACATCCACCTTTGTGGTCACTCTTCCAGTAGCTGTTTGCAAATAATGAAACAAAATACATAATTAAATTTCAGTTCAAGGCTACCAAAAGATTTAGGCTTTCCGGCCCTCTCTGAGTTGACAGAAAACCTAAAGTCTAAAATCCATCTGAAATAGGTCCCTGGTCACCTACAAAGCTTAATTACATGTGAGAGTTTCTAGTCTCACCTAAATTCCCCCCCAAGCATTCCATTCTTGGAAAGACATTTTGACAGTTCAATAGTGCATTTTGTTCTACATGCAAAATCAAACACTAAAATGGGGACAGGTAGCATAATACTTTTGCAAATAATTGGGAATAATGCAATATCTCCCAAGAGAAATCAGCTGAACCATAATAACCTAACAAACTTTGTATACACTAGAATCTTATTACTACTAATTTCTTGCACAATATAAATTTTTAGATGCAAATATAATGAAATATGAAAATGAAAGGATGTACTGACCAGCGTATTCGGGTGCAAGATATCCAAAAGTTCCTGCCAATCGTGTCTCAACAGAATACTTGCCATCAGGCGCATTTTTAACCAAACCAAAATCTGCGACCTTGGCTCTCATGTCATCCCCAAGGAGTATGTTAGATGGCTTCAAGTCTCTATGAATGAAGCTTTGTTGTGCCAAGCTATGCAGGTACTCAACGCCCCTTGCGACATCCAAAGCTATTGAAACCCTTTGCTTCCAGGTAAGAGGAGGGTAGCTCATTTCCTCCCGGTCGCGCTCAAACAAATGCTGGCTTAAAGTTCCCTGAGGCATGTACTCATATACCAAAAGCCTCTCGTTGCCATTGATACAATAACCTAGAAGAGCGACCAAATGCCTATGCCTAACTTTGGTAAGGACTGCAATTTCAGCTTGGAACTCATTCATTCCTTTGGTGCCCATTACCCCAGATTCCATCCTCTTCACTGCAATCTTAGTTCCATCGGGTAACTCCCCCTTGTAAACAACTCCGAATCCACCTCTACCCAAAACATTATCCTCGCTAAAATTGTCAGTCACTTGTCGCAACAAGAAGATTGAAATCACGACATTCCCGCCTTCAAAAACGGGCATCATCTCGCTATGATCACCGCTGCTCTGGCTCTGTATTTCGCTAGGAACACCACCATAACCATTACTAGGACCCACCATGCTAGGTTTGACCATTTCCTTCCCATTTTCAGGATTCTCAACCCTCCCGAATCTCTGGTGACGTCTCTTAACATAGCAATACTTGTAAGACACAAATAATACAATTCCAAGAAATACAATAACACCAATAATAATGCCTGCAACCATACCTCCCGAAACAGAACCCCCCTTCTTAGATGCCCCAGGCGGGCTTCCGGGGGGAGTGACCCCACTCGGTCCAGACCCAGGCGTTTCAGCATTTCCTCCACCATCAGTAATATTTAGCCCCAACAAACGATTGCCTGAACTTCTAAACGTGACACCGGGTCGAAAAATGGGTACAGGCCCGGACAAATTATTATTAGACACATCAAAGACCTGAAGCTGAGTCAAAGTAGTCAAACTGTTCGGAATTGAACCCGTGAAACTGTTATCATTCAATGTCAAACTCCTCAACGAAGTCAGATTTGCAAAAGCCGGGGAAATAGTACCAGAAAAGCGCTGCCGACTGAAATTAACAGTAGTAACGTTCTTCCCAGAAGAATCACAAGTAACAAAACTCCATCTATCACAAGCATCATTGTTACCCCAAGAATCGGTCAAAATCGAAGGATACCCAATAGCTCCGGCAACTTCTAGAAGCGCAGTGACTTGGGGATCACAAGGCCCCGGTGTGGCTAAGCAAAAGCTATTACCGGGAGTAAGCGAGACATCAATACCATCTTTAAAACTAGGGTATGGACCCTGCAATTTATTGTTCTGCAGAGTTATATTTACTAATTTAGGTAAAGACATCAAAGAAGGAGGAACTACCCCGGCGAATTGGTTATCCCGGAGCTGTAAATCGAAGAGATGGACACAGCCGGAGAGATCCGGAATGGGGCCGGTGAATGCATTGGCTTGTAGCCAGACTTGTGAGAGCTGGGTCATGGATGATAAGACGGCAATTGTTCCGGATAAACCGCCTCCCTTTCCCTGGTTATTGTTGAGCCAGAGATTTTGAATTTCTGAGTTGGCAAATGATTTGGGTAAAGGGCCGGTGAGATCGTTGTATGAGAGACGAAGGTTCTGCAAGTTTGGGAAAGAATCGAATATATCAGGAATGGTGCCGGTAATGCTGGAACGGCTGGCGGAGAAAGTGGCTAAACTGCCGCTCTGAGTTAGTTCGGAGGGGATTTGCCATGGGGATAGATTTATATTGTCGCCGATGCTGAAGGTCTGTAAGCTGGTGAGGCCGAGGAAGAAATCTGGTGGGATGGAGGTGAAATTGTTGGAATCGAGGTAGACGTCTTGGAGGGAGGTGAGGTTGGAGAGGGAAGGTAAGTCGCCGGAGAAGGAGTTGGATTGGAGGGCTAGGGTTCTGAGCAGGGTAAGTTGGTTGAGGTCGGTTGGGAGGGTGCCGGACAGAGATTTTGAACGGAGATTGATTGAGGTGACTCTTCCGGAGTTGTCGCAGTTGATGCCGTCCCATTGGCAGTAGTCGGAGCCTGACCAGCCTGTTCCGGAGATGGCGGCGCGGAGCTTTGTCATTACTGCGCCGTCGTCGGCGGCGGAGAGTGAGAGGAGAGAGAAGAGGAGGAGGAGGGCTTTGAGATGAGCCATTATGGCTGGGATCTTGGGTTGGGAGTGGGGTGGGGGCGAGATCATATAGTTAGTGTGTGTGAGAGAGAGAGTTGGTTTCAAGCTTTGCTGGTTGTTGTGGTTGTCGTGTTGAGAATGAAGAGTGTTCTTTTCGGACAGGCAGTCATAGTGAACGCCGTTTTGCCTGGAAAGTTACACTAATACCTGATTCCATTTTCATGTGGGGTTTTGCTGGGGTGAAATTCAGCCTTCTCCCCCTCCCCACCAGTTCGGATCTCATGTGATGTGTGATGTGTATTACTGATGTATTACTTTTTATTTTAATCATTGGTTAAGATATAATGGTTTGGATGCAATGATTGAGATGAAAAGTGGTACACCAGTGATACACACAACTACACAAGTGATACATGAGATTTGAACTCCGCCGCACCCACTCTAGTTTCGTCAAATATCAATGCAGCCCTCCATGTTTTGATCCAAGCAGTGTGACTACTACTCAAGTATCAAACTCAAATAGGGTGAAATTATAAGGAAAAAACTCGGGTCGGTTTCCTGTGATGAAATTATAATCAGAAAAATCCATAATATTAGTTTTCAACCGCTAAAGTACATTTTTTTGGATAAAAAATGACGAAGATACCCTTAATAAACAACAACTGCACGCACAAAGCCCCTGCTGAAATTTGGGCATCGCAATTCAAAATTTAGAAAACGTAATGCACAATAGAAGTCTGTCCAAAATTGGGCATCGCAATACAAATTTTGGGCATCACAATGTAAAATTGAAGTTTTGGGCATCACAATGCAAAAAATCCCCACCCAAATTAGAGCATCACAATGTAAAAATTGGGCATTGAAGAAAGAGAAGGAGAGCATCGCACTGCAAAAATTGGGCATCAAATACAAGAGAGAGGCATGTCCAGTCATTCTTCCAGGCGTAAAGAAGAAATTTAAGCAGAACTCCCTTGGTTGGAACTAAGTGTGATTATTCCGAACAGAGCAGGTGAAGGGAAAATGGGGCATTTTTCATGAGCCATCTCTAGCTCTTCATTCATTCATCAATGGCAGCTTATGTCTCTGAAGAAACTGATGCCTTCTCCCAATCATATCTTAGTGGAAAAAGAGGCATGTCCTCTACTCTAAATCGGAAAGTGGTAGAACTATCGTAAAGAAAGATCTAGTCCTACACTCCTATTTTATAAGAGGAATTTCTTCTTATTTTTAATGTCTGACAAATGGTGTAAAGAGGAGCTTTATTCTTCCCCAAATCGGCGACTATTCTTCCAAGAGTAATGTTTCGGTTTTCGAAAAGTATTGCTTCAGTGGGAACGATGACATTTAAGAAAGAAAAAAAGAAAATGTACTTTTACGGTTAAAAAATAATCAAGTATTTCAGCGGTTAACATTTTAGAAAAATGACCGGCCCGCAATGATTCCAAATTATAACCGAAAAAAACCCATGATATTTTTTTAAACCGCTAAAGTACACTTATTGAGAGAAAATAATGAAGATACTCTTAATGAACAAAAGACACGTGGACAAAGCCCCCCCCCCTAAATTTTGACATTGCAATGTAAACATTCGGCATTGCAACCTACGATGCTCGCATCGCAACCTAAGCCAAAGGAAGAAGAGAAGGAGCATTCTAAGTTTGATATATGAGGCATCGTGAATTTCTAAGAAAAAACTTACTTTACGAGCCAAAGCTCCATCTGCGTCTTCATATAGACAAATGAGCTTCATGTTTCCTATTTTTTACCCTTCTTTCAAATTATTTCTCATATGGCTTGTTCATGCATCAAACAATTTTGATCATTTTAGGAAGAAAGTAGCTACAGAAACAATGAAGAGAGGGTATTCCACTAGAGCTACACTTCCAAAGGGCAATCCATAGTAGGTAACACGTCCCATTGGAGCTAAGGAGTAAATACAAGAGAAAGAAAGAGATCTCTTTCAACAAGCAAGAGTATTGGAAGAAAGAATTTCAACCCAAAATCATACTTTCTTTCAATTTCCATTAAAAATAGAACGCATTGACTAAGGACGGGGGGACAGAATAAGCTAAAGTGAAAATGAAGTCATTCAATTTAGAGAAAGAAGTAAGGAAATGGAAAGACAATGATTTGAGTAAAGGAGATGGACCAAGTTTTAAGGTGCGCAAGTTTCAAGGAGAGGGAGGTAGACCAATGCAATTCTTATCAATTTCGTCTTCTACCCCCTTCCATTGTGATATAGTGCAGATCGTATAACGTGAAAAATATGGGCATTTTTTGAACAAATTTATGAAAGTGGACTGATGGGTAAGGGCGCATCCAGGAATTTGAAATCACGTGGGCTTGGAATTATAAAATATGAATAATTGCAGGCCGGTCCCATTTTTGAGATTTCAACCTTTTCACTATCCTTTTCTTTCCCCAACTGTATAAGTCCATTTTTTTTTATTTTCTTCCTAAAAAGCCCTTACCTACCACAGTCCGTGTCAGTATCCATTGTCTTCACTAGTGGGAAGGGGTTATTTCCCGTCACTGTCCCAGCCTCCGAAGCAAAATCTGCAGTTAAAGTAAGGTGAATTTATTATATATAGAGAAAGGGCTCATATACGCCTTGAAGAATGAATTTCAAGTTGTATCGGGAGTGGATCCCATCTTGTTGGTCCATAATTGATTTGTCAAAAAACAAAGATAAGAAGATGAATTTTTAGTTTAGTGGCTTTGTAATGTTGCGAAGTAGAGCCAAGATGGTGATCTTTTCCACTAGCAAAGTTCTTTGTTGAGATTACTCCATCTTACTCTTGAGTTCTAAGTTGATATATACTTTGAGATTTCTCAAATTATTTCTCATATGGCTTGTTCATGCATCAAACAATTTTTATCATTTTAGGAAGAAAGTAGCTATAGAAACAATGAAGAGAGGGTATTCCACTAGAGCTACACTTCCAAAGGGCAATCCATAGTAGGTAACACGTCCCATTGGAGCTAAGGAGTAAATACAAGAGAAAGAAAGAGATCTCTTTCAACAAGCAAGAGTGTTGGAAGAAAGAATTTCAACCCAAAATCATACTTTCTTTCAATTTCCATTAAAAATGGAACGCCTTGACTAAGGACGGGGGGACATAATAAGCTAAAGTGAAAATGAAGTCATTCAATTTAGAGAAAGAAATAAGGAAATGGAAAGACAATGATTTGAGTAAAGGAGATGGACCAAGTTTTAAGGTGTGCAAGTTTCAAGGAGAGGGAGGTAGACCAATGCAATTCTTATCAATTTCGTCTTCTACCCCCTTCCATTGTGATATAGTGCAGATCGTATAACGTGAAAAATATGGGCATTTTTTGAACAAATTTATGAAAGTGGACTGATGGGTAAGGGCGCATCCAGGAATTTGAAATCACGTGGGCTTGGAATTATAAAATATGAATAATTGCAGGCCGGTCCCATTTTTGAGATTTCAACCTTTTCACTATCCTTTTCTTTCCCCAACTGTATAAGTCCATTTTTTTTTATTTTCTTCCTAAAAAGCCCTTACCTACCACAGTCCGTGTCAGTATCCATTGTCTTCACTAGTGGGAAGGGGTTATTTCCCGTCACTGTCCCAGCCTCCGAAGCAAAATCTGCAGTTAAAGTAAGGTGAATTTATTATATATAGAGAAAGGGCTCATATACGCCTTGAAGAATGAATTTCAAGTTGTATCGGGAGTGGATCCCATCTTGTTGGTCCATAATTGATTTGTCAAAAAACAAAGATAAGAAGATGAATTTTTAGTTTAGTGGCTTTGTAATGTTGCGAAGTAGAGCCAAGATGGTGATCTTTTCCACTAGCAAAGTTCTTTGTTGAGATTACTCCATCTTACTCTTGAGTTCTAAGTTGATATATACTTTGAGATTTCTCAAATTATTTCTCATATGGCTTGTTCATGCATCAAACAATTTTTATCATTTTAGGAAGAAAGTAGCTACAGAAACAATGAAGAGAGGGTATTCCACTAGAGCTACACTTCCAAAGGGCAATCCATAGTAGGTAACACGTCCCATTGGAGCTAAGGAATAAATAAAAGAGAAAGAAAGAGATCTCTTTCAACAAGCAAGAGTGTTGGAAGAAAGAATTTCAACCCAAAATCATACTTTCTTTCAATTTCCATTAAAAATAGAACGCCTTGACTAAGGACGGGGGGATAGAATAAGCTAAAGTGAAAATGAAGTCATTCAATTTAGAGAAAGAAATAAGGAAAAGTTTTAAGGTGTGCAAGTTTCAAGGAGAGGGAGGTAGACCAATGCAATTCTTATCAATTTCGTCTTCTACCCCCTTCCATTGTGATATAGTGCAGATCGTATAACGTGAAAAATATGGGCATTTTTTGAACAAATTTATGAAAGTGGACTGATGGGTGATGGGTAAGGGCGCATCCAGAAATTTGAAATCACGTGGGCTTGGAATTATAAAATATGAATAATTGCAGGCCGATCCCATTTTTGAGATTTCAACCTTTTCACTATCCTTTTTTCCCCAACTGTATAAGTCCATTTTTTTTTATTTTCTTCCTAAAAAGCCCTTACCTACCACAGTCCGTGTCAGTATCCATTGTCTTCACTAGTGGGAAGGGGTTATTTCCCGTCACTATCCCAGCCTCCAAAGCAAAATCTGCAGTTAAAGTAAGGTGAATTTATTATATATAGAGAAAGGGCTCATATACGCCTTGAAGAATGAATTTCAAGTTGTATCGGGAGTGGATCCCATCTTGTTGGTCCATAATTGATTTGTCAAAAAACAAAGATAAGAAGATGAATTTTTAGTTTAGTGGCTTTGTAATGTTGCGAAGTAGAGCCAAGATGGTGATCTTTTCCACTAGCAAAGTTCTTTGTTGAGATTACTCCATCTTACTCTTGAGTTCTAAGTTGATATATACTTTGAGATTTTTCAATCTATCAAAGTGTCTCGACCATTAAACTCTGACAGCTATAATTCTAACTTTTAAGTATGGATGTTGTAATTATTATTGAACCTCATAATCCCCAATCAGATGTCAAATTCGTGTTTTTGTTACTTGTGTGTGACCAACTACAAGCGAGTTGTTGTTCTAATTTTATTCGCAATTAAGACATCGTAAGTTCCGACGACACCCGCAATTTAGGCATCGTAAGTTCTGACGTCCATATCATAGTTCCAACAGGAATGTGAGATGTGAGCATTGGAATGAATGAATGATTTTCATTTTTCTTCTCTTTTCGAATGTACGAAGGAGAAATAATTTGAAGAAATGGAAAACGAGCTTTGGAGTTCAGGACATGATTCAGGAGAAACGGTCTCAAATAAGCCAAACACATTCAAAAAACCCACTATGAAGGAGGATGAGAATTACTTGTTCAATAGATTTTCTTCTTTGGATTTGTCTCGGATCCAGCCATAAAAGATGACCTTTGGTCTTTAGCCGACTTTGACAAAGTTAAGATAGACGAAAAGTTCCGTGAAGTTTTTGACCCGTCCATAGTTGCTAGTCCATGGAAGATATTTTATTAGTAGAGGAAGGTGTTGCAGAAAAAGAAAAACACAAGAGTGAGAAATCGGTGCATAGAAAGGGAATATAAATGCAATTGAGCAGGTGAAGGAATTAATGAATTATGGAGATGAAGCGGTGGACAATTAAATCCGAATTCAATGCATAATTTTTTTTATGCACAAAATTAATTATCGATGCCCAATTGTTGTATTGCATGCCCAAAATTTTTCATTGTGATGTCCAAATTCGGGCAGTGGCTTTGTTTGCGTGCATTTTATTCATTAAGAGTATTTTCGTCATTTTGCCCCCCCAAAATGTACTTTTCCGGTTAAATAATATTATGTTGGACTTGGGTGGTTAACATTTTATCAAAAGATACTTACCCGGCTATCACCCTATAAAATATTGTAAACTTTAACATATAGTCGGTGACCTAATGAGTCTTACCCACCACATACATAATTATAAACTTAAGCTAACTAAATCTAACTCTACAAGTCTCTAAAATTGCATTTGTAATTGGGGAGGAGGCTACAGAAGGTTCGAGTACATCATGTGAAATTGAAGTTTCAACAGAAGACTTTGAAAACTAAGAATCAATAAATTTTGTTCGCTTTGATTGCAGCGTCTCACTTGTCATTTTAGCTTAACACATCTAATGATTTAGATCAATTATATTCAAATCATTTTATAAGTAAATAAACTTAGTAAAAAAGAAACACAAAATATATGCAATTTATATTAAACACAAAACACTACTTAAATATTTTAAAGATAACGACTAAACAATTAAATTAAATGTCCACATTTTGGGATTAACAGTTTAAAATGTGTACAAAATGTAAAGTTCTAAAAATAATTACTACAAATTTATAATGCAACTAAATCACATTTTTATCATATAATCATATAATTACTACAAATAATGTACTTACTTCGTTTTCAAATTATTGTCTCATTTGATCCGTCGTATCGTTTAAGAAAAAAATAATTTATTGTATTATAAATATTGGTGAAATATGTGGTTTCTTTAATGCCCTTTAGCATATGGTCATAATTAAACTAGGTAGAAAAAGTAAGAGTAAATTGGTAAAGTTGTTTTCCTTAAAAAAGAAAGTTTTGAAAAATGACAATTATTTAAGAACAGACGAAAAAAGAAAGGAAGACGATTATTCGAAAACAGAGGAAATATTAATTCCGTCATATTCATAATTATTGATTGCGGACTGAAAAAGGTCTAAGAAAGTACGAAAATATTGAATCAAATATTGTACCACGATACATAAATTTAATTACTTAATCCAAATTGCATCACATTGTAACAACTTTTATATACCGCGATGAATTAATTTTTGCACCGCGAAACATAAAAAAGTTATCTAATCCAGTTTTGCAACTCGTACAAAATCATAAAGAACTAGACCACGTCCTCCATCTTCTTTTTTCATCTCCTCCGTTGTAAGCTTTCTTTTTCTTCATCTTTCTCGCCTTCGTCCCAACTCATAAATCTTTCAACGCAGTTCAGATCCATTACAGTTTTATATTTCATGAATAAAAAAAATCGTTTACGTTTTTCGAATCCAATGTGTTTGCCGGAGCTGTTGAAGGAGATAATGACATTTTCAAAATAATATTTCAAAAAATGACCTTTTACGGTTGAAAAAAAAAAAGATACTAAAGGGGTTGCAAAATTTTTTTTAAAAAAAAACCAACCAAAATTTTACAAAAAATAAAATAGGTACTAAAATGATTAAATATTTGAGAAGATGGACCAACCAACAATTATCTCATTCAAATATCAATAGGTGTTACAATCGGACCAAGTTGGATGCCCCTTGTATGAGACTAAGGATTGGGCCTAAATTGGTCAAACTATTGAAATAAGTTAGAAAAAATTATAAGTCGATACATCTTTTAAAACATGTTTTTAAATAAATCAAGCTATTTTTTAGACAATTTTTTTAAATACAATTTTAGAACAAAATTACGTCACTGTCCTTTATTTCCCTTTATGATGTATTGAGGAATGACGACGTTGTCGTCCTCTCCCAACCCCACCCCGTGTTCATAGCTCCATTTCCCTTGATCAAATCAAATTCCAACTCTTCAATTGCAAAATTTAACTCAACAATTTGGTTTCATTGATTCGATTCTTAGTTTGTTCATCAAAAATAGGAAGGGATTAATTCATTTTACAGCTTATTTTCGGATGAAGTTGATTTGAACTTGACGAAACAGATTCGTGTTTGGATGAGTATTCGGAAAATTTTACTTATGAGAATTAGGGGTTTTTTTTTTAAATCATAATCTAAGGGTTGATTCCCCTCGGTTAACAACCGGAAGCACTAGGTGCAAATCAGTCCCGATAAAGACCGTCGGCGACGCCAGCTGGTTTGGGACTATGGTCATTTCTTACGCCTAGTCCTCCCTGTTAGAATTTGGAGGCCCATTGTGCGGCAGCCTCTAGCAAGCCCAAACCAGATCTCTGCCCATTCTCTCTTGTTGACCGTCCAGCCCATTCTTTCTTGGCTTGTGCAACCGGTTACTTGTTGCCTTTTTTAATCCCTTGATTTTCTCCTTGATTGGCACAATAACTTGGTATAAATATATACCTCCTTCAGCAGCCTTGTACAACGCATAAGAGACGAAAACAACAGCCTTGTTTTGTGAGAAAAACCCATTCCTTCTCTTCTTCTTCTTCTGTGACGAAGGTGACTCTCCGTGGGTCAGTGTTGATTCTCTCCGTCCATCTCCTTCTTTGTGATTGAGAGTGTGTTGGTAGTACTGAGTTTTGGGGCTCTCTCTTTGGCTAATACTTGCTGGTATTAACGTGGTCTCACTGATAGACTTGGGTCGGTGAAAGGTGTCTGAGCCGAAGAGTTTATAGCCTAGACCTTCGTGGTCAATTAAGGCGAGTCGTGCTTGGGTCACGGCGTTATAATAAAACTCTTCGTGTCATTTCTTTATCTTTTTGTCCAATTAATCTTATTGCTCTAGACTAATATTTGTTTTGCAGGAACATAGTTTATTGGTCTATAAGTTTAATTGGTGGTACTAATTAATTAGCTATTTGTATTAATAGGCTAGTTGTTAGTGGTTGTATTTTTTGATTATTTTCAAAAGCCCCGTTTCTGTACGGGTCCGTTCCGGGTAGTGTGATTGTAAAATCACAACAGTGGTATCAGAGCCCATGTTCCATACCGTGAAACGGTAGAGACTCCTTCGATCCAAAAAATCGGTATCTCCAAAAAGGTTTATTTGGTGAGCTTCTTTCATCTCGAAATAATTACGGTTTTTTTTTTTGTGTGTTTAAAATTCTCGTAATTTATTTGATTGATTGTGCTCTATTTAAATCTCTAATGTTTGGTTGGAATTTGATTGCTTGAATTTATTTTATTTTTTGGTGATAATAAAAAAAATAAAAAAAAATTATTCTTATATTTTTCTGATTTGGTTTGATTTGTTGGTTTTGTGTTATTTCTCTAAATGAGTTCTTCATCTAATTATAGTTTGGAACCTTTTAATGGGAAAAGTGATTTTTCTATGTGGCAAAAGAAGATGAAAATTATTTTAATTAAATAAAAGGTTTTCAAAGCCATAACTTTAAATTATGCTAAAGACACTTCTGAAGATGCCATAATTGAAATGGATGAATCTGCCTACTCCTCGATTATCTTAAACCTGTCTGAATCGGTTATTCGGAAATGTGGTGAACATGCTAATGCTAAGAGTCTTTGGGAAAAATTGGAGCAAATTTATCTTGGAAAAACATTGCCAAGTAAAATTTATCTCCTATAAATTTTTTTCAGTTTTAAATTAGATCTTAGCAAAGACATGGAAGATAATATTGATGTTTTTACCAAATTGGTAGAAGACATAAAACAAACCGGTGATGAACACATAGATGATTACTTTTCGATTGTTCTTTTAAATGCTATACCTGATTCTTATGCTGACGTGAAATCTGCTATTAAGTATGGTAGGGATAAGATCACACTTGATACGGTGATATCTAGTTTAAAAGGCAAAGAATTAGATTTGAAAGCTAATAAGGGAAAATCTATCACCGGTGAGGTTCACATGGTGAGAGGTAGGACGCTTGAGAGAAATAATGGTCATCAGCATAATCATAATAATCAAAACCAAGGGAATAATCAGAATTCTGGAAATAAGAATAAAAATAAAAGTAGGTCAAAATCTAGAACCAAAGGTAGGAAGTGTTACAATTGTGGTGAAAGTGGACATTTTAGGAAAGATTGCACAAATTCTAAAAAGAAAAATTTGAATCCGCAAAGTGATTGCAATATGGCTTACGCTAGTGAGGACTGTGGTGATGTTTTTATGGTAACGATTTATGTGAAAGTGTTGTTAATTCTATTCATACCATGCACTTGTGAAAATGAATGGTTAATTGACTCTGGATGTACTTATCACATGTCACCATTTAAAAACTTCTTTTGTTCCTACAAAAGCCTGGAAAATAGTTTTGTTTCTTTAGCCAATGAGAAAAAGTGTGTTATAGCCGGAATTGGTGATATTTGTTTAAAATTTAATTCTGGAAACACTTTTACCTTGAAAAATGTTCGACATGTGCCTGATTTATGTAATAATCTGATTTCGTGTGCTTCTTTAGAAGATGATGGTTTGGAAGGTAAGTGGGGAAAAGGAATGATGAAAATTCTAAAGGGATCTTTAGTTGTCGTTAAGGCTGAAAAACGCCGTAACTTGTATGTTTGCTCTGCCATGCCTGTTTGTCTTGATGATAACGTTGCTAATCTTGTTAAAGAAGATAAAACAAGTTTGTGGCATAAAAGGCTTGGACACGTGAGTAGTAAGGGTCTTGAAATTTTAAACAAAAATGGATTTTTTGGAAAAGATAAAATTTCTGATTTGCCCTTTTGTGAAACTTGTGTGATGAGTTAACAAAAACGTGTTAGTTTTCCACCTTCCCCTAACCCCAAAATTTTTCTTCAAAACGTGCACTTGATTATATACATGCCGATGTGTGGGGTCCTCGCATCTTGTGCCCACTCATGGTGGAAGTCGTTACTTCTTGTCGATCATTGATGATTTTTCAAGGAAGGTTTGGTTGTTTTTAATGAGAAACAAATCGATGTGTTTGAAAATTTCAAAAATCGAAAACTTTGATTGAAAACCAAACCGGTCTTAAAATCAAGAAACTTGACCGATAATGGGTTAGAATTCGCAACTTTGAAATGGATAAATTTTGTCTTTGAAAATGGGATTGAGAGGCACAAGATCGTGCCTTATAATCCGCAACAAAATGGTGTTCTTTGAAAGAATGAATAGAACCATTTTGGAACGTGTTAGGAACATGTTAGTCTCCTCGGGTCTCTCCAAAAAGTTTTGGGGAGAGGTAGTCTTGACTGCCGCCTATCTCATCAATAGGTCTCCTTCCGTTCCTTTTCATGGTAGATGTCCGGATCAAGTGTTTTTTGGTAGGGAAATTGACTTTTCAAACTTGAGAATTTTTGGTTGTCTTTGCTTATGCTCATAGGAAATTTGATAAACTTGAACCTCGATCGTGAGATGTGTTTTCTTGGGTTACCAGGAGTGTGAAAGGATACCGGTTATGGTTAAAAGAGGAACCGGATTTAAAGTGATAATAAGTAGGGATGTTGTGTTTAATGAAAACGAATTTCCTTGCTTAAATGTTCATCTTGAACTGTTGAACCTATCCCTCCCCCGGCTCACATTATGGTGGAGCATCCCTTTGAACCCAATGATGCTAGTTCAAGTATGCAACCTGAAATTGAAAATTCTGAAAATTTGCATGAGTTTGATGAAAATGTGAATTTTGAAAATGAGCATGTTAATCTTGAAAATGTTGAACCTAATGAGCAAAATGAAGTTGAAAATGAACAAAATGAAGTGCCTATATTGGATGAATTGCATGACTATCAACTTGCTCGTGATAGACCTAGACGCATTGTTAGGCAACCCTCTCGTTTTGATGATTTTACTTCATTTGTGTTTAGTGTGTTTGAATCCATTGATAATACCGAGCCTAAAACATATAATCAAGCCTTAAAATCTGCTAACTGTAATGAGTGGATTAATGCTATGAATGATGAAATGAATTCCTTGCATGTTAATCAAACTTGGACTTTAGTGCCTAAGCCGAAAAACTGTTTTGTTGTTGCTTGTAAGTGGCTCTATAAAGTCAAGAATGAATCTGATTCAGTGAGATTTAAGGCTAGATTAGTGGCTAAGGGTTTTACTCAAAAGGAAGGTATAGACTACACTGAAATCTTTGCTCCAGTAGTTAAGTTCACAACTGTTAGGATTATGCTTGCTTTGGTAGCTCAATTTGATTGGGAATTGAAACAAATGGACGTAAAAACTGCTTTTTTGCACGGTGATTTAGATGAGAAAATCTATATGCGGCAACCCGAGGGTTATGTGGATAATCAATTTCCTGATTATGTGTGCTTGCTTAAAAAATCCTTATATGGCTTGAAACAGTCTCCTCGCATGTGGAATAAAAAATTTGATCAATGCATGCTTGATTTAAAATTTAGCCGGAGTGCGTATGATCATTGTCTCTATTTCAAGAATGATAGGAATGTGCCTGTTTTCTTGCTCATATATGTGGATGATATGCTTCTTATTAGCCCATGTCCCAAATCGGTTGAAGTTGTTAAAAATTGCTTAAGTGCTAGATTTGACATGAAATATTTGGGTGATGCTAACAAGATTCTTGGCATGAACATAATTAGAGATCGTAAATCCTCAGTTGTTTACTTAAATCAGATTTCATATGTTGAAAAGATTTTGAGTAAATTTTCTATGTTAGATGCCGATTCTGTAGATATTCCCCTTGCTTCACACTTTGTGCTTAGTAAAGAGCAATGTCCTAAAATCAATTTGAAATGAATCAAATGAGTAGTATCCCGTATTCTAATGCCATAGGTTCCATTATGTACTTGATGGTTAGTACTCGCCCCGACATAGCTTATGCCATTAGTTGTCTTAGCCGATATATGTCGAACCTGGGTTTGCCCCATTGGCATGCCGTTAAGTGGTTGTTGCGATACTTGAAACACTCTTTGAACTATGGTATTAAATTCTTCAAATCTGAAAATGGTGTTAGATTGGTTGGGTATGTTGACTCGAATTATGCCAATGATAGAGATCATAGGAAGTCTACCACATCTTATGTGTTCACTCTTTGTGGGTCTTGCATTAGTTGGAAGTCTCAATTACAATCCGTTGTGGCCTTGTCCACAACCGAGGCTGAATACATAGCTATAACCGAATCGATTAAAGAAGCTCTTTGGTTAAAAGGCTTAATTTCTGAAATCGGTTTTTTGAAAGAAAAAGTGGTAGTGTTTTCAGATAGTCAAAGTGGTATTCAAGTGTGTAAAAATCCAGTTTTTCACGATAGAACTAAACACATTGATGTGCGTTTTCATTTCATTCGTGATGTTGTTGCTAAGTGCATTATTTATTTGGATAAAGTTGATACTAGCTTAAACCCTGCTGATATGGACACTAAGTGTCTTCCTGTTAAAAATTTTCTAAACTGCTTGAAAATTTTGATGATGGATACCGGTGATCCCGGTAATTAAGGATGTCCCATTTTCTTGTGATTTCCCCTAGAAATTCCATGGTTGTTCTGTGTGAACACTTATGGTGACTTGACTAATTCTGCTTTCCGCTTTATGAATTAGTTAAGTATTTAGATTTCTGCATCTTTGTGTGTGTTAGAAATCTTTTTCCCTGCTTTGTTCTTACTTTGTGTTGGATCAAGTGCAGGGATAGGCGATGATGAAACCTTTCTTAATTTATGTTTATATGAGTCCATGTATGTGTACCAACACTTGTTCCAAGGTGGAGAAATGTTAGAATTTGGAGGCCCATTGTGCGGCATCCTCTAGCAAGCCCAAACCAGATCTTTGCCCACTCTCTCTTGTTGACTGTCCAGCCCATTCTTTCTTGGCTTGTGCAACCGGTTACTTGTTGCCTTTTTTAATCCCTTGATTTTCTCCTTGATTGGCACAATAACTTGGTATAAATATATACCTCCTTCAGCAGCCTTGTACAACGCATAAGAGACGAAAACAACAGCCTTGTTTTGTGAGAAAAAACCATTCATTCTCTTCTTCTTCTTCTGTGACGAAGGTGACTCTCCGTGGGTCAGTGTTGATTCTCTCCGTCCATCTCCTTCTTTGTGATTGAGAGTGTGTTGGTAGTACTGAGTTTTGGGGCTCTTTCCTTGGCTAATAATTGCTGGTATTAACGTGGTCTCACTGATAGATTTGGGTCGGTGAAAGGTGTCTGAGCCGAAGAGTTTATAGCCTAGACCTTCGTGGTCAATTAAGGCGAGTCGTGCTTGGGTCACGATGTTATAATAAAACTCTTCGTGTCCTTTCTTTATCTTTTTGTCCAATTAATCTTATTGCTCTAGACTAATATTTGTTTTGCAGGAACATAGTTTATTGGTCTATAAGTTTAATTGGTGGTATTAATTAATTAGCTATTTGTATTAATAGGCTAGTTGTTAGTGGTTGTATTTTTTGATAATTTTCAAAAGCCCCGTTTCTGTACGGGTCCGTTCCGGGTAGTGTGATTGTAAAATCACAACACTCCCCAACCTTATTCTCTCCACTACCTCCCTCAAATGGATTTCGTCAACCGTCGCACCGTCGATAACCCCCCACCTAAGTCCACCGCATCATCCTCTACTACTGTTGCTGCAGCTCCGCCATTGCATTTGATCGAAGAGCCCAAGTATTTGGCCAGGTACATTAGAGAGAGAAAGAGAGGCTCTCGGCATTCATACGCACCGTGAGGGAAATAGAGAAAGGGGAAGAGGGAACGAGAGAGAGAGAGAGAGCCGTGGCATAAAATGGTGGATTCAAGCGATTTTGTTTCTATTGATATGGAAATGATTCCTCTAAGCCCGAAGGTATGCATTTACATTGCAATATTGTTATACGTATATACGTATTGTGGAAGCTACATTTTATGTTTGTCATGAATTTGGAGTTTTGTTTTTACAGAAACATTTTTTTTTTGACAACTTACAAGCCTGAACCTTTTTGAAAAAAAAAATATTTTGTAGTTTGCTAATATGAGGTGAGTATTGATGATTGATTAAGGTACATTTATGCATTCCGGAGGATTAATTACATTTTTCTCTCCTAATTTAATTGCTGTTGGTTTCATTTCTTCGGAAATGAAGGTGTAATCAGTTTTCGAAGTATAATTTTTATAATTCGTTGGTTCATTTATCAAATTTAATTTGGTTAAATTTTTGAATATTTTCTCTCATTGTGTGTGTGTGTGTGTTTGATGAATTCTTTTGAGAGGGTTTTAGGATTGATTGGTAGTGAAAATTCTTTTAAAACTGTTTAGTTTGGATTTCAGAGACTTGAATTTTCCTGCTATTCTTCTTCTTTCTGATGCATATGGGAAGAAAAATGCTGATCATGGAGGTTTTGTTCTGTGTGCTTTATATGGAAGAAAATCCAAAGCTTTTCTGGCTGGTTCTGGGACATCTAGTTCTGGCTAGGAACTCTCTTCAATTTATTGGAGAGCTTGGAAACAACTATGGCCTGTAGCCTGAACGAATGGTCTAAGATGTCTATCCCCTTTCATGATGAAGGTAGTGGAGTTTCAATAGGACTATTGTAGAGCTATATAGTAGGTTGGTGTCGGATGGTGCGAAACTCCGGCATTGGTCTTCAATGTTGGCCAGTTATATCCACCTCCAAGTTTATAAGCTAGGCCTCTACTTTTCTGCAAAATGCTATCCACATATGCCTTCGTGGACTTTGGTGAGTGCATTTGTTGCTTCTGATGGCCTTAAGCATCCGGATATAGCAAGGTAAATGATATTCTTCTAGAGATGGTCATTGATGAGGGTCTACCTTGCACAAGACCCTGTTTTCAGCTTCTTCTTGTCTTTGGGGAGCTATCCTTCTTAAGATAACTAGAATTCGTAGCCATACGACACCGTCTATCTCCATCATGTAACTCGCTTCTTCTAGTTTTCTAAGTACCTCAATGCACACTATTACGGTGGAGTACATCCCTGTAAAACAAGCTAGTTTTGACAAAGTATTTGCTGAAGTGTTTTCCGTCCTTGGGAATCTTTAAATGAGAAAGTTCTTGAATGAAGGAATGAGAGTTTACTGTTTGACTTTGTACTTGATCATCTTTGGTTCCTTAGCTTCATACTTCTGATTGACTTGGTTCACAACTAGTTGCATATCACTATATAGCCACCAATCTTGCAACTTATAATTTTTTTTATCAGCACACTTATAAATTTTTTTATCAGCACAAGTTATAATTAGTGCGTAGTTTTATTATTATTTGATCCTTATTGCTACAACCTGAATGGGAGTACGTGTTTGCGCACGCACATTTATAATCAAACATGTAATTTTACCTGCTGCTTTTGCTCATACCAGTACAGTTTCATTTATGTGTATCCTAGGCCCATTGCAATTTTATTAAAGTTTCAACCAACTACCAGAAGTGGCTACATGGGAGTGTTGATCTAAAGTTTAGTTAGTGCTGATTAATATAAGCCCTTGAATCAACCTTCTGTTTTTTATAAAATTCAACATAAGAACGTTGCGTTTTACTCATTAGGCTTTCTTTTTTATATTTTGATCAGTGATAATTGATTTCTATATCTTTTTTTGATAGGTGTGAAAAATTATTTCTATTAGATTTGAACAATCAGATGACATTACTATTTACAACCAGTCAACAGGGGGCAATTGGAAACCCCAACTCTTGCGCTAATACATACAACTCCACAAACCTCTCAATAGGCTCTTTTGCCTTGCACTTTGCGTCCAATAAGCTGAAAGGAAAATGCAGCTACCCTTTTGCTTCTCTGCTATAATGCTTGAAACTTATAATGGGATGGTTTTAAAATGGTGCAATAACTTGATTTGCCATATGTAGGATTGGAGTCGTATCTGGAAAAGCAATATTTGGACCCCCACTCGATGACTACTGGAAGAAGAAGCTTGAGGACGAAGCAGCAGCCAAGGAAATTGATTCAAAGTCGTCCTCATAGATTTTCCAAGTGAGGCTCCTCTGAGTTACCAGTTGCTTATGAGTGTCAGAAAGCAGAAAGTTTATTCACTGCAGTTGGTTGACAAGCTGGCTTCACCAGAATCATGTCAGTTTGTCGATTGCTTTGTACCAAAAATGAAGCCAAATCCATGGCTAGCATGGCTGAAACTCATTGGAAGACTTTTCTGTGATCAGTATCCATTTTGGTTACTCTGCAGCTTTCGACCAACTAGTACAATATTTTCTCAAACACTTAAGACGAATGTGATTCATGCCATGGTTACTACTTCGTCAGACAAGGCGTTGATGACAGTAGATGCTCCTGGGTATCCTTCCTCTGACACTTCTTCCGGTTCAAGTGATTGTCCATCCATGAACTCCTCAAGAGCGCACCAAGACTGGAAGAGGGAAAGAAGAGACAGTAACTGACACTCCAATGGCCACTTCCGCCATGGACGGTGTCGCTGCGATGGCTATCCGCTCTGTACTCCACCGGATCCAGCAAGCCGTCGAAAGGTCCGCAAGCCCGACCAAAGTTAAAGTCGTGGCCAAGAAACC
The DNA here is from genome assembly GCA_013146195.2 of Codonopsis lanceolata. NCBI lineage: Eukaryota > Viridiplantae > Streptophyta > Magnoliopsida > Asterales > Campanulaceae > Codonopsis > Codonopsis lanceolata. The sequence continues at coordinate 92,175,051 of CM028384.1, forward strand.
AAGCCCGTTTTTATCCTCAGACAAGATTATGACGCCGGTCACCGCTGTTTTGGTGAGAATTATGTGCAAGAAATCATCGAGAAGTCCCCTCAGCTTCCTGAAGATATTGAGTGGCATTTTATCGGGAATTTGCAGAGCAACACAGTGAAACCTCTACTAACTGGTGTGCCAAATCTTGCAATGGTGGAGACTGTAGATGATGAAAAGATCGCAAATCGCCTTGACCGCGTGGTGGGAGACATTGGAAGAAAGCCTTTGAAAGTGTTGGTTCAAGTGAATACAAGTGGAGAAACATCAAAATCTGGTGTTGATCCATCTGGGTGTGTAGAACTAGCGAACCATGTTAGTTCAGGCTGCCCTAACCTCGAATTTTGTGGTTTGATGACTATAGGAATGCTGGATTATACTTCAACGCCAGAGAACTTCAAGGCATTAGCTAATTGTAGAAGTGAGGTATGCAAAGCACTTGGGATAGTGGAGGAGCGATGTGAGCTATCGATGGGCATGTCTGGAGACTTTGAAATGGCTATTGAAATGGGAAGTAACAATGTGAGAATTGGGTCTACCATCTTTGGAGCAAGGGACTATTCCAAAAAACAATCAAATTAACAACCTCATCGATAACTCTGTTCCCAGAAGAATCAACGACCTACCTGATATTTACTAGTGGCCATCACCATGGCTGAGCCTACAAGGAGCATATGCAATTTGGTGGTGAGATCAGAAATAGTTTCTTTTCATAGTTCTTTTGATCCCCTTGAAATAATATATGAACAATTGTTAGTTCTAGCTTTGTGAAATTGGGAACCATCAGATTGTTTTTATACTTTTGATATGATTTGCCGAAGACGAGAGGATCATTTTAATTAAAAAAAAAAAGTGCGCACCAGAATCAAAATGAGAATTTTTTTGTCCTTTATATGTTTTCTAAATATAAGAGTTTTCGAAATGAAACCCTAAACTCTCTGGATGAGAATGCAATGGCTATAGAGATTAGTTGCTCTTCCGAAAGTACCTCACCAAGTCACAGCAACTGAAAGTTGTTAGCAGTAGAGGACAACATTTCCAATGTAGGTTGTTTATTATTTACCTGCTATTTAAATTCAAATATGAATTTGGGCTTATAAACTGGAAGCTATTTGCTGGGTTTGTAGTTGACTGTGTATGTTGCTCTATGCTAGTAATTAGTATATCCATATTGTTAATATTGACATCAGAATTTTTTGAATTTTTTTGCTTGAATAAATTGTCAAAACAGCCTTGATGCCAAGCCTTAGCATCAACTTTTTTTGAATTTTTTTGGCTTGAATAATTTGTCAAAAAAGCCCTGATGCCAAGCTTTGGCGTCAGCTTTTTTTGAATTTTTTTGGTTTGAATAAATTGTCAAAACAGCCCTGATGCCAAGGCTTGGCATCAACATTTTTTGATTTTTTTTTTTGCTTGAATAAACTGTCAAAACAGTCCTGATGCCAAGCCTTGGCATCAGAATTTTTTGAATTTTGTTGCTTAATGAAATCTGTCAAATCAGCCCTGATGCCTGGATTTTGCATCAGAATTTTTTGAATTTTTTTGTTTAAGAAAATCTGGAAAAACAGCCATGATGCCTGGATTTGACATCAGAATTTTTTGAATTTTTTTGCTTAAGAAAATCTGGAAAAACAGCCTTGATGCCTGGATTTGACATCAGAATTTTTTGAATTTTCTATCAAAACAACCCTGATGCCTGGATTTGGCATCAGAATTTTTTGAATTTGTTTGTTTAATGAAATCTGTCAAAAGCCCTGATGCCTGGATTTGACATCATAATTTTTTTTTAATTTTTTTTGCTTAAGAAAATTTGGAAAAACAGTTCTGATGCCTGGATTTGGCATTAGAATTTTTTGAATTTTTTTGCTTAAGAAAATCTGTCAAAACAGCCCTGATGTCTGGATTTGGCATCATAATTGTTTGAATTTTGTTTGCTTAAGAAAATCTGTCAAAACAGCCCTGATGCTTGGATTTGGCATAAGAATTTTTTGAATTTTTTGGCTTAAGAAAATCTGTCAAAATAGCCCTGATGCCTGGATTTGACATCAGAATTTTTTGAATTTTTTTGCTTAATGAAATCTGTCAAAACAGCCCCGAGGCCTGGATTTGACATCATAATTTTTTGAATTTTTTTGCTTAAGAAAATCTGGAAAAACATCCATTTTGTCTTCATTAATGACATTTTTGTCATTTGACAATCAATTTGTAGTTACATGAAATATCCAAAAAATTGATGGTCCTAAATGAAAACATGTTTTTAAAATACCCACTTAAAATTTATGGTCTCCCTATTGCAGAGAAGTCCAGAAAAGTCTCGTAGCCTAGATTGCTGACTTCTTCCCGAATTTGCAAGAGGTCCAATTGACAGTTTTCGACAGATCGACTCGTTCATTGGCATTGGGCTTGATAGTTTACTAGGCCAGGCATCTCCTTTCTCTTCCATAACTAGATTGTTCAAACATTAGGCTTAGTTTGTTTTACGGATAATACTTTTTGGAAATGAAAAGATTTTAGGGTAAAATTTTGATCGGTCCATTTTTTAAAGTTTGTAATCTCTCTAGTTCATCGTTCTTTTTTTTACTCACAAAAGTTCATTTTTCGAAATATTGTTTCGAAAATGTCATCGTCTCTTTCAATAGCTCCGACAAACACATTGGATTCGAAAATCATCATTGTTAGGCAACGAAACTTCATAAGGGTTCGGGGGAGGTAAACGAGTTTTCAGATTCATTAATTATGAAACTTTAATGAAAATGTGTTAAGTTGGAAGATTTTCACAGTAGAGATAAATGCGAAGAAGGAGGAATAAGAAGGCTTACGACGAAGGAGAAGGAGGAAGAAGGCTAAAAACATGGTTTGGTTTATTACGATTTTGCATCGCGGTGCAAACATTGTTGTATCACGGTGCAATTAGACTGGAAAATTAAACAATTGAACCGCAGTGTAAAAATTAATGCAATAAAATTGATGAATCGTTGTACAATTATATTAGACAATTAAAATATTGAACCGCGACACAAAAATTAATGAATCGCAATGCAAACATTGATGTATCACAATGCAATTAGACTAGAAAATCAAACTATTGAACCACTGTGTAAAAATTAATGCAATAAAATTGAAGTATCGCGGTGCAATTATATTAGGCGATTAAGCTATTGAACCGTGGTGCAAAAATTAATGCAATAAAATTGATGAATCGTTGTGCATTTCCGTAACGCGTCTCATGCTCGGTAAGGGTATTGTAGTATTTTTGGCCTCAAAAGTGTCATTTTTCGGTTTGAAAAAAAACATGGGACTGGAACGATTAAAAACTTTGAAAAGTAAACCGGCCTGCAATTATTCCAAGATTTTATTTTCATGTGTTTGTTAAATTTTTTGAAAATGTGCAAGAAAATATTTCGGATATTTTACAAACAAACGGAAAATGTTATGAAAAATAATTTATGAATAAATACAAAAATATATTATAATATTAATGTCACTATTGAATATACCCTGATTTTAAAGATATTATTAAGTTTTAAGTAATTTTCCTTTAGTAACCTCATAATTTATCATTAATGATGTCAAATTAATAAAACTCACAAATACAATTTTTTTTTGATAATTGATATGCAAAAAAAACATTTTAAAAAAGAAAATGAATAATGTTTGGGACATCCCTAAATAATATAGTGAACACTAATTTTAGGACGTAGTGAGTATTTATTAAAATTATAATTTATAAATAGTGTGCACAAATACAATAAAAAAACTCAATTTATTATTCTAAAAAAATTATTTGTTGAATGTAATATTGTGTGTGTATGTAAATATGCATAATTGTGGAAGGTGACAGAGAGGTGCTCGAACATTTGAAAAATGTCTTACGGAAAATGAATCTGTAAGTCATTTTCCTGAAGAAAAAAAAAGTTTCATTTTCCATTGGCTCGAAAATGTTTTACGCTGACTACATTTTCCAAAAGTTAATAAACACCAGAAAATGAGGAATTTTTTTCCCTTAAGTCATTTTACTTAAACCAATCACAATCTTATTTTTCTTCTCGTATTATTTGCATAAGGTAAAAACTTGTGTAAGACGGTCTTACGAATATTTTTTGTAAGACGGTTCCTATTTACTTGATCCACCATATATTAGTGGGTTGAGTTGTGAGAGAATGAAGATTTGTCTTACGAATTAAGATCCGTAAAACGGTCTCACATAAGATTTACTCTTTGAACAATCATGAAATGAAACTTATATTGAGTACTATAAAAACAAAATGAACTATTTTTTAGATACTTGTACCTTCCAAAAATGACACTAAAACTTAGGGGAAATAGTGGGACGGTCCTTTTATAAAAGTTTTTAACGACTACACTCATTTGTTATTTTTTGTAATTGATAAAAGTCAATTCTTGCATCACGTTTGTGATGTACAAAATCTTGCATCACGATACGCATTTGTATATTGTAATGCATGAAAGTGTTTTAATTTGTTTATCCCGATGCACAAAATCTTGCATCATAATTCGCAATGCATAAGGTGACTTTTTGGGTAAAAAAAAGATGGTAAACAGAGCAGTTAAAAACGTTAAATAAAGGGACCGACCGAATTTCTCCCAAAATTTATCCATTGGATTTTTTTTAGAAACAAACCAAAGAAAAAAGAGGAACTATTTTGCTGGGATGGATAGTATCCTTTTTTGTTCTATTTTTCTTATATAAAAGATTTTTTTTTTAAATTTCTATTTCGTGAAGATTTTCTTTTAAAAATAAATAAAGGGATAAACTTAATATTTTTCATTCTAATTTTCTTTTATAAAAGAAAAAAAATCGTGTTTTCTAATATCTTCTTTTAGTCTTCCATGAGGTATCCCTGCACCATTTTTGATTATAAATGAGAATATTTTCTCATGGTACTGACTCAAGAGGAATATTATACATCTCGAATCGATGGTATCAAATTAAAGATAAAATAATAAAGATTTACAACTTTTATTTTATCTAAATCATAAAACACGCCGATACATTTTAGGTTACTAGGAATTAGGCAAGCACTTTTATCTCATAATCTTTGCCTTTACTTTTACCTTTTACTATTTAATAACACTTGAATATAAATTTGATCACCAGCCCAACTTGTTAGGTTGTCATTCCTCTTTGTTGGCTGTTGCAGCTCAAATAAACAACAGAAACTCAACTTCTGATCTCTTTATAAAACTCAATACAAAGATCATAGCAAACCCGTTTCACATTTTACTTTAATCAATCAACTCCTCATTCACTATGTATGTATTTATACATGTATCTCACACTGACATCTTCACGTACATTCCCAAACCTTCAATTTCTTTCTCTCTCAAAATCCATCAACTTAAGCTTTTACCAAGTAGTAGCCTTCGTACAACATGGAGAAACACAGCGCAGTCGACATGGCTCTCATCGCTCTCTCATTCGTTTCTCTCATCACTTTTGCATCGAGTAAGTCCCTTACAAGATTTATCGATATAAATTTTATTCTTGTGTGTTTTTAGTTCGTGTTTTGGCAGTTTTGGTTCATAGACTTACAAGTGAAATGGAGAGAAGAAGAAAGTAAATCCATATTTCAATATTTCTTTCGCAATTTTGTCTATTGTAGGTACGGCTGTTACAAGCAAGATCGGAGTGAACTATGGTCGGATAGGGAACAACCTTCCTTCCCCGTACCAAACCATCCAACTCCTCTTAAGCATGAAAGCTGGTCGGGTAAAGCTCTACGATGCAAACCCTGAAATCCTCCAACTCCTATCTGGCACAAAGATAGAAGTCTCAATCATGGTCACTAATGACATGATTTTGAGCATTGCTTCAAATCAAGTCATAGCAGACCAATGGGTACTTCAAAATGTTCTTGCCTACTATCCCAACACAATGATTCGATCCATCCTCGTAGGGAACGAAGTTCTCAGTTACAATACCCCCCGTGATCAACAAATCTGGTATGCTCTTGTACCAGCCATGTGGCGAATCAGACATTCACTCAAGGCACTAAACATTAGGAACATCAAAATCGGTACTCCACTGGCGATGGACGTGATAGAATCGTCGTTTCCGCCTTCAACTGGAAGATTTAGAGCAGACGTACGACAACAAGTGATGGTACCATTGTTACAATTCTTGAACCACACAAGATCATTTTTCTTCTTAGATGTTTACCCTTATTTTCCATATGCTGCAAACCCAACGGCCGGAAGCCTTGATTTTGCTTTATTTATGGGTGAAAGGCAGCCCTTTGTTGATCCATATAGTGGGTTGAGTTACACAAATCTCCTCGATCAAATGCTTGACTCCGTGGTATTTGCCATGAACAAATTGGGATTTGGCACCATATTGCTAGCAATGGCTGAGACGGGGTGGCCCAATGCAGGCGATGCGAATCAACCTGGTGCAAATATACCCAATGCTGCTACCTACAACGCTAATCTTATAAATAGGATAACTGCTGTACCGCCCATCGGGACTCCAGCTCGTCCCGGAATAATTATCCCAACTTTTATCTTTTCGTTGTTTGACGAGAACCAAAAGAGCGGACCAGGTACGGAGCGACATTGGGGCTTGTTGCACCCTGATGGCACGCCCGTTTATGAGGTGGACTTGACAGGTCATCGAGCCGAACATGGGCATGGCCCACGCCCCAATGAGCAACAACAACAAGAGACGTGGTGCGTGGTGAGGAATGGAGTTAACTTGACTCAACTTGGGTCAATGCTGACATTCGTATGTAGTAGAGGGGATGGAACATGTGGGCCGATCGAACCGGGGAGGGAGTGCTATGAACCGGTATCGCTAGTTACACATGCAAGCTATGCGTTTAGCTCGTATTGGGCAAGGTATGTGGGCGCCGTGGATTGCAGTTTCAATAGACTCGCGATTGAATCCAATGTGGATCCAAGTAAGTATTCGGATTAGGAATAGAAGCAATCTCCATGAAAATATATATTGTGTATGCAAACGGAAACCACCCTTAATTCACTTTGCTCCCATATTTTTCCTAATGTTTCTTTTATATTTATTTTGGGTATGAAATAGGCCATGGATCTTGCAAATTTCCTAGTGTGATTATGGCGAGGATCGAATAGTTCGGGGTAACGCAGCAGCAGCAGCGGCAGGAGCAGGAGTAGCAAGTTTAGATAGACTAGGATTTTATTATTTTGTTACAATGTTGAGTTATTAGAGAGTTGGATACTTTTTCCTATGCAAAAATTGATGAAATGAGTGGGGGTAGAGAAAAATGAGGTGTATGAGAGCATTTGTTGGAATACATATAACCCCCCTTCTATTTTTCATTCTTAAATTGATTTACTAAACAGTTTTTCATAGTTTGTTTACATTATTTTGAATATTTGATTTAGTCGTTTCAAGTCAATGTCTGTTCGTCTAACTCTATTTTATGTAAGTTGATCCATTATACCGACATAAATATTCATTCAGTTAAAAAAAAAGTAGAAACAATTTTCTCTTATTTTGTTTTATCCCCGAAAAATAGTCATATTTCTAAAATAAGATAAAATTATAGTGCAAGTTTTTGGAAAGCCTTATTACATTCATCGCTAACAAATATACATCTACTTATAAATGTAGAAGCATGAAAAAAAAAAAAAACTTATTTCAAAAAATGGTAAATTACATATAACTTATGAGTTTGGTTTGAATTGACCCCTTTAGTTACCAATTGAAGCAATGAGCATTTCAACAATCAAGTTTCTTAAATCATATTTTCTATTTAGGAATTATAATTTGAGTTGACTGAAAATTTCTACCCGGAACTCACATGATGATCTGTAGGTATTTTTTATTAACATAATGCCTTTTTAAGTTGTGATGCGTCCAAGAGGATTTGGACCCACTCAAACAGCCCAATCCAAGCACCTGGCTTTCAACGTGCTTACAAACTCTCTGAGCCCAACTCTGCAATGAAAGAGAAGAAAAGTGAATCGGGCAGGGCACTCCTCGCAAAGCCTCCGGCAGTGTGAATTAGTACAATAAGTTCACGATTTGACAGAGTTTAGGCTAGGGAAAATAGATTGCGCATACCTTTCTCCGAATTTTGACAGGGTTTTTATACGTGCCAGAGGCATAACTGCCCATTATCATGCATAACTGCCCATTATTAGCATTAACCGCCCATGATTGGCATTAATCGCCTCGATTTGGCATTAATCGCCCACGATCGGCATTAATCGCCTACGCAAACGGCCATAGCTTATGGTCGATTATTGCTCGGTGTAACCACCCTCAACTGTTATCTTGATCTTTATCGGACATGAATGTCCTCAACTATTTCTAACTCTTACTGATGCAATCGAGCAATGATGCTCGCTCATCGATGTTGCTCGCGTAGTTAATTCCCCATCTCGCAAGTAAGTAGCTCCGAACTAAAAAATGTGGATTTTACCCGATTACCGTGTAACATCTTTGCTCTGCTGTTCTGAATATATACATGCTCGACACGTGGCTCCCGGCTTGGCCTAATTGGGCCTGCACCAAGAGCCCCCAACTCCTTGTCTTACCGAGTATTCATGCTCATGACGAGGAGGAAACTAAAAAATTTCAAAGCACCTTCCTTCGAAATTTGAAAGCCGAAAAGTTGAATAAGCGCAATTTATGAAGCTCTGAACAAGCCGCTTAAGAGTACGAACGCCACCGTCACCGCCACCGAAAAGTCCAACTCCCTATGCGCATTAAATGCGGCCTGCTCACCGAACCTCGTGCTGGGCCCAATGATTCGATTCCCCAACCTACGGCCTCGCTGATATAAAAGGCTGATTCAACTCTTTCACAACTTTACGCCTTACCACAATTCGAGCAACTCTCAAACAAATAGACGAAGCGCAACTTTTAACTTTTTGCAAATCTCCATCAAAACCGCTCCTGGGTTGCATCCTTGCCGTATTTCAAAAACAGTAATCAAGATCTTCCCCGCTTTTCCGTATTTCGCCTTTCTTCTTCATCGTCCCATCAGATAATATTTTCTTAATTTCTCGGATTAGGGTTTACACCGTATAAACCCCCTTTTCATTCTTCTCTCAGAACCTGCTCAATTGCTTTTGCCTTTTTCGAATTAGTAACCTGCACTCCAAGGAATCGAGAAACCATGATCGGTACTGCTTATCGATCCGCGACCCAAATTCAACACAGCCAATTCCCTTGCCACACTTTTCCTGGGCCAATTTTTAACCCTGTAATTTCGATTCCTTTTCCGTAGGATGTCTAGCGAAGGTACCGCTTCAACTTGAAGGCGATGCTACGACCATGGAACTCAAGTAGAAGAGCCCCCGCCCTCATCTTCTTCCTCAAGGAAACGAACAGATGTAGCCCCATTGATCACGCCGACGAAGACCCTCACAAGCGAAGCAGTAACAACCGATAACGATCAAGCGAGCAAGATCCTCACCAATCGAGCAATTACCCGATCAAGCCAAACTCTATTCACCCCCGCCCCTCCTTTTCCTCCCCTTTAATCAAATGGGAAGATCTAAATTCCGAGGACGAGGTTAGTACCTGGTTTTACTCGCTAGGTATAGACCCCAAACCGCACTGTTCGAGCTGACTTAGACCTAGAAAGGAAGGGCACAACTTTCAAGGAGATAGGATGGTATTTTACTTTGATTTTTTCCAAGTCGGGCTCCGACTTCCTTCTTGACCCATTCATCGTTGAATTGATGAATGCTTCTAATACCCTCCCTCGCGACTTAACCCTAACCATCGTTAGATTCTTGGTATCCTTCACCGTAGCTCGTAGTCACTCCTGTTCGAGCCCGATATGACTTTATTTCGAAAATTCTTTCTCCTCTCCTTGACAAGAAAACCGGCCGCATTAATACCGCCAAACCATGGTTTTTTCAAGCTTTCACCGACAAATCCCAACAAAGTCGCATACCGATCTGAAAGCCTCGCTGCTGAATCGAGCATTCGATGGCTCCTTCGCACCCTATATCGACCGACAGGCTTCCCGAACACGACAAATACGCTTACCGAGCTGGGAACCCAAAATAGTCAAGGCGCTCCTAAACCGCAAGAGCAGGGCAAATGGGCAAGATTTTGTGCCGGATCAAGGGTTCTAACTTCTGACCCTGGCTTCATGAGTCAGCCGGATTTCTTACCTCCCTCGTTGAAGGCATGAGCCCCGGTTACAATTGACCAAGAAACCCCTCACCCATACTGGTTCTTGCCATGGAAATAGATTTCCCAATGGTCGCGAGGATTGTGCTCGCACCGGCACCCTCAGACCCGACTTTTCACTTCTCTCGGTTATTTCCGAGCTTTTTACTTCATTGCTTTTTCCTTTGATAATTCAAACCGCCGCACTTTCCTCGACGCTAATATTCTTTGAAATTGGTGCGTAAATGAGGCAATTAATGATGTCTCCAAATTTATGCAAGCCGCCAAAAAGAGCTCGAGCAAACGGGCCAAACACCTATCTACTCAACCGCTATTCGCTTCCCCATCTGCCCCTGCCACGAGCTCAAGCCGTGGTACAAACGCCACAACCCGAACAGCCTACATCAAACTTCATCCCGCGCCTCAAAGACAGAACCAAGCGTGCCTCCCCTATCATCAATGTCGAGCAATCCGAGAGCCCGAAGAAGAGCAGACGCCGGCGCACAAAGCCGCGACAAGAGAGCACTCCCCCACTTCCTTCCCGGCAACAAGAAGGCTTTGCTATGCCCGATGATCAACCTGTAGCCGCAGCTCTTATCAAGGAGCTCGCTAATGTGTCGACTGATGGCATCGCTGCTCACAAACGAGAGGATTCCCATCTACCACCGGACTTGGCTCGATGAAACGCCTTCACCACAATGCATCCGTAAAAGTACACCACCAAGCGAGCCTGCCTTTAATTAAGAATGGGGCTCGCCTTACCGAGGTAAAATAATTCTTACTTTTCACTTTCCTTTCCTCTTTTCCTCGCTCTAATCCATAATTTCGATGATCGCAAACAAATCTGCCTTTAATGTATGAGCGACTAATCACCAACTTGAACAAGACCAACTCCCCGACAACCTAAAAGAAAACTTTGGCCTCCGAGAAGAACGCCTCGAAGAAAAAAATCAATTGTATCCGAGCCGATCTAAAAACCGAGGAATCCCTTACCACCAAAGTGACAGTAACTTTCAAGGTCGAGGCCGGAAGACAAAGACCTGAAGCCCAACTAAACTTATCCAAAAATCTAAGAGGTCGCCTCAACAATATAGTCGCGAAATGGCGGGCTTGTCAAAACGATCCGAGGTCGCCAACGCCATCGTCACAAAGCTCGAGCAACCGTATCTGAGGTCTGATCTATGACAATGCATTTGAGCAAAAACAAAGAATCATCGAGGACTACAAAAGATCATCCGATTTTACCAATCGTGGGAGGGTGAAGCTTACCCATTTTTTTGTACAGTGGAATGAACCATGCTTTGAGGCGCTCGCCAGGCTGGCTAGAAGTCACCGCGAACAACTCGCTGAACGGGGAGCCAACCCCTTTTCTCTCCGCCTGGCCATTCCCAAGTGCCCTTTAACGAAGACGAACTAGAAGGGTTGGTCAGCCGATGCCGCCAAGGGCCTATCTCCATGGATCCCCTCCCGTTGCCGATACTACTGGCCACCGACCTCACGACGGGAGATTCGGGCGATCTCAAGCTCCTACCACCGATGGCGCCGACTACCAAGCCGACGAGGAAGTTACACTCAATACCACAAATACCGAGGAACCCATCGCCGCTTCAACCGAGGACAACACCGCACAAGTATTTGAATTCAAAGCCTTTCTCGGCCTTCGTGCCATGTCTCAAAACAATTTTACTTTGTCTGTAATATTTTAACTTCTTTTACTCGACCTGCCTCAGACTTAACTTTAGCCAAACCAATGGCCTTTTACTCGCTTCTTACAAATGATCAACGTTAACCAAGTTTTATTCGCTACAAAGCGATCATCTTTGGCTAAGCTTTTACTCGAATGCCCCTCACGAGCATGAGCCCTCTATGCTCGCAATAAAGGACTCGATCATCCTTAACTCGCCTTAAAAAGCGATCAACCTTTAATCAAATCGAATGCCTCTTCCCTTACGAGCATAGAGCCCTCTATGCTCGAAGCGGGGTTGTTCGATCAACCGAAAACATCCCTCCAAATTTTCCCCGAACATCAAGACCTTTATGCTCGATAAAAACTTGAAAGGATTTAACTTGAAACTCACTTCTCAAACACAACGTTGGAAAGACAACCGAAGTTTCATCATCACTATTTATCACAAAAGGAAAAAATCAAAGAATTACATATTGTAAACCAATTACCAATAGTATTTCTTCAAATGATCCGCGTGCCATGGATGCTTTAACTCATCACCATCCTCTGCTCGCAACATGTAGGTGCCCTCCTTAATAATTCTCAAAACTTGAAAAGTGGCCTTCCCAGCTTGTGACAACTTCCCATTCAACTCGATGGCCCGTGGCCTCAATCTTACGAAGGACCTAATCCCCCACAAAGAAATGATCGACCACTTAACTCGCTTATCGTGGTGAGCCTTTGCTCGTTGCTTATAATTGGCCATCCTCATTTTAGCTTCCAAATTGCTTTTCTTCCAACAAGTCCAAGTCTCGCTGCTCGAGTGTGATTAGAACCGACATTATAATTTAAAACCCCATGAGGGCAAGTACATTTCCACCTGAGCCATAGCATCGACTCCATATGCTAAAGAAAAATGCGCTTCCCCCGCTTGGACCCTCACCGTTGTTCTTATCGCCCCACAAAGTCAAGGTAGCTCGCCCACCCATCTTCTCCAAAGCCTTTTCCTCCAAATTCCTCTTCAAACGTGCAAAATTTGTTTATTCAGCCTTCGCCCGACCATTACCTGGGATATGCCAGATGACCGCCAATGTTTTCACCTCATTTGCTCGAGACGCTCTTGTAAACTTGTCCGAGAATTGGGTCCCATGATCGACACACTGTCGCGGGACGCCAAACCGACACCAAATGTGCTCATAGTACGTAAGTCAATGACGTTGACCTCACTTATGGTCGCCAATGGTTTTGCCTCCACCCACTTCAAAGTAATCCACCGCAACTACCGCAGACTTGAACTTTGAACCAAGCCACGGAAAAGGTCCAATCAAATCTATTCCCCACATATCAAACGGCCATGATGCAATAACAGAGTCCGCTTCTAGAGGCAACCTTGAATATCCCATATGACACTTGTCACAACGGCGAACATACACCTCGGCATCTCACGCAGTTATCCAATAAAACCGCTAACACTTTTTCACCACGATCACGGGCCTGGTGACCTCCACATTTGTCCCTCATGCACTTCACCCAATATTCTTCCAATTCATCTCTCGATCTAACACACCTCAACAAAGGTCAGATAAGATCTTCTACAAAATGTTGTCTAAGATGATGTAACGGCATGACCGCTTTTGAATGGTTCTCCTCCTTCTTGTCTTCAGCAACACCCCGCCTCAATGTAAGCTCGAAGGTCATCTATCCAACACTTGGCAACCGGCTCTATGTCCATAACCACCTCTTCTCGATGACAGAACTCCAAGTGCTCAATCATAACTCCGTGATGTAAAAGATCGGATTTCATCTTCGCTATTGATAAGTAATCGCCGCATATTGTCCTCCCGAGCAATTCTAACCAACTCCCGACCGAAATCTTTTAAAATTCTCTCACTATCGCACAATAGCGAACCAAAATCGGATGATGTACCCCAGATCGCTTTAACTTGATTCACCACCAACCGAGAACAATATACAATCACTGACTCCAATGTCTCATGCGAGCTCGAGACTCCAGAATTAAAGCTTCATACTTCTACTGTTATTTGAAGCTCGGGAATTTGAAACGCAATGCCTTCTCAAATTCTAAGCATCTTGCTCTGTGGTACCAACACCTGCACCACCTCCACTCCCAAATCGACTAGTTTAACCATCTACATGAAGTTCCCAACAATATCCTGGCTCTTGGCTTTGATTTACACCGCCGTCAT